>JANSTW010041916.1:0-14316 GCA_027564275.1 Diadocidia ferruginosa
TAACTAAAAATTTACCCAAACAATAACTAAATTTTAACCGATTTCGGTTAAACTGGGTTAAAATTTGTTTCTTGGGTCATGTAGAATCCGAACCACCCGGCTCGTTCTATCGATCTTTATACGGCCCATATCTGCAAAAGTCGAAAAATTGAAAAGTTTGCTCTAAGTCGGTAGGGGTTCGAGTAATCGGGTACTTGTAGAACGATTTTTTGTTCATCCAGAGTTCCCCTATAACCCCTTAAAATTTTTGCGCACTTAACTGAATCAATATTTACACGCGACATTATGTAAATTTGTTATGGAAAAATTATATGGCGGATATTATCATAGAAATTGGTGAGTTGTACTTAGTCAATTTTATAATTATGTACTAAATTTGTTATGCCAGATACATTTTCGCGATGCTGTTATTGTTTTAGCTCTCTAACTTTAATCCGCCTAAAATATCCAGCACAACTGAAAAAATTTAGGAAGTCAGCACGTCATTGCAGTTATTGGCCATTTATACTTTGAAAAAAAAAACTATATTACCCCGTGTCGATTGCACTGCAGAGTTCAAAGCATGTTAAGTTATCGTTGAGTTAATAACATCGCGACTAACCCCAGTCGTTTCCATTAGCGCAAAACTTTATTAATATTTATAAGAAAAATTAGTTAAAATTAATTTAAATAATTTTTCTTCGAGAAATTCAAGAATAATTTTTATTTCTGCATTAGTCGCAATTTGACTTGCTCAGTTGTCGCCATTTTGCTTATCTATATTTTGAAGTGTAGAACTCAACTCGACCAATTTCGTGGAGTTGAAATAAGTTAACGAAGATTAACTCGACTGCGGTTTCCATTGGCAATTTTAAGTTGAAAGAAGCTTGAAAAGAGCTTGAGTTAGTCATGGATACACGATATATGAACACACCCCAAATACAAAATCCCACTGTCAAAATATGTATGGCGGTTTTTTCTTTTTTGCTTGTATTTCTTCTTGTTTCTTGTTATCTTCTTTCTGTGGCCGCTTCGTTCGCTTTGGGCAAGGAAGGTTTTTCGCATTTATCTCGAGCAATTTGTGTGAAGAAACCCCAATTTTAAAATCTACAAAATGTACGAAGACGATCAATATGTAAGTAAAGTAAACTTATTAAGAAATATAAAGCGTAAATATTCGGGTGTTTGTGCGGAGTCGCGAGAGAAAAATAAGGATATTCGCAAAGTCGCATAACCTTAAAGGTCGCCATTTTTTACTATCTGCTGCGGATTTGATGAAATGGTAATAATTTCGGGGTTTGTTTAATTTCAGGATTACGAGTACAATGACGGTATGTCTGACATGGATTATGGCCGGTACTATAACATGAGCGACAGTGTTCCGGATGAGGTTAAGAAATTTATTCCGTATTTTCGTAATGCCATAAACGAAGGCATCATCTTTGACATACAAAATTTGTACGAAAGTTCATTTCCAAATTTGAGCGATAAGTACTACGAGAAATCAGAGTGGCCAGTGTACGAGAGTATCGCTTGTTTGGTAGATGAGGACACGGTGTTCAGTGTTCTGTACAAAGAATTGTACTATCGTCACATCCATGCCCGAGTGCCAAAGAATAATTCGTTTAACGTACGCAAACAGTCGTTTGGGAACTACTTGGTGTTTTTCAATATTATTTTTACGCCTGAAAAGCCGGTAACATTGGAGTTGCCCGACATATGGTTGTGGGAATTGTTGGACGAATTTGTTTATCAATTTCAAAATTATTCTCATTACCGAGCACGATTGGCGGGTAAAAGTGACGAAGAGCTAGACATGTTCTCGAAGGATCATAATGTTTGGCACATTTTGTGCATTTTTAATGTTTTGTATAATTTGGTTGACATGTCCAACATTAAAGCACAGCTGGAGGTTGATGCGGCCGGTGGAGATCCCGAAACGGTGGCCGGAGTGTTCGGGCGACATTCTCTGTACAAAATGTTGGGTTATTTTAGTTTAATTGAATTGTTACGAGTTCAAGTACTGTTGGGCGACTATTATCAGGCAATCAAAGAGTTGGAACCAATTGAAATGCAAAAGAAGAGTAAATTTTCACATATTCCAGCCTGTCAAATCTCAACGTCTTATTATCTGGGATTTTCCTACATGATGATGAGACGCTATTCCGATGCTATTCGGACATTTTCGT
Source organism: Diadocidia ferruginosa (assembly GCA_027564275.1). Classification (NCBI taxonomy): domain Eukaryota; kingdom Metazoa; phylum Arthropoda; class Insecta; order Diptera; family Diadocidiidae; genus Diadocidia; species Diadocidia ferruginosa. The sequence continues at coordinate 2,169 of JANSTW010041916.1, forward strand.
CAATTCTATTGTACATCCAACGGACCAAACAGTTGTACAAGTAAGTCGGAAACAGTCTTTGATCAATTCAATTTTTTATATTTTTTACAAATTTTTAGCGTTCGATCTTATCAAAACGATCAAATCAATAAGCAAAATGAACAAATGTATCATTTGTTGGCCATTTGCCTGGTATTGCATCCACAATGTATCGATGAATCTCTACAACAAGTTTTACGGTAAGAAAATCGCGATGGCTTAAAACCGAGAGGGAAACAACTGAAAAAAAATTGACCAAAAGACTTCCAATTTAAAAAGAATTCCAAAACTTTCTAAACTTACAAGATTTCCAAAAGAATTCTAAAATTTCCGAAAATAATTCCAAAACTTCCAACGGATTTCCAAAGACTTCTAAAAGATTGTCATATCAAAGACTAAAAAACTTCCAAGATTTCCAAAGGAATTGTAAAATTTTCGAAAGACTTCCAAAAAAATGCCAAGATTGTTAAAAGACTTTAAAATTAAAAAGACTTCCAAGACTTCTAAAAGATTTTCTAGACTTCCAAATCTTTCCAAAAAAGTTTCAACATTTCCACTTCTAAAAAATTTCAAGATTTCCAAAAGACTACCAACAGATTTCCAGAAGGTTTTTAATAATATTGAAGGTCTATCAACAAATTTTCAAGTCAAAGACTAAGAAACTTCCAAGACATCCAAAAATTGTAAAATTTTCGAAAAACTTCCAAAAGAATTCCAAGATTGTTAAGACTTCCAAAGGACTTCCAAGACTTCCAAGATTTTCAAAAGACTTCTAAAAAATACTAAGGCTTCCAACAGATTTCCAAAAGACATCCAAAACTTTTAAAAGACTACCAATCTAAAATGAATTCCAAGACTAAGTTTTCTTCGACATTTTTAAAATACTTCCAAGAAATCAAATAAAATTCCAAACTAATACCAATACTTCTAACAGATTTCCAAAAAAATTCATAGACTTTTAAAATACTTCCAATTTAAAAGGAATTTCAAGACTCAGAAGTTTTCGACGAGAATTTCAAATGACTTAAGAATTCTAACATTTATAAAAGACTTCCAACAGATTTCCAAAAAACTTCCAATTTAAAAAGAATTCCAAGACTTCCAGAAGTTTTCCATGAGTTTAACAAAAGACTTCTAAAACTCCCAAACGAATTTTAAAAAATTTCAGACTTTCAAGACCTAAAAGACTTCCAATTTAAAATGTCCAAGACTTACAAGTTTTCTACGAAATTTTAAAAGACTTCCAAGGAATAAAAAAAATTCCAAAAGAATTCCAATACTTCCAACAGATTTCCAAAATACTTCAAAGACTTTCAAAAGTCTTCGCAGAATTCTAAAATTTCCAAAAGACTTCCAACAGATTTCTAAAAGACTTCCAAAAATTTTAAAAGACTTCCCATTTAAAAAGAATTCAAGACTTTCAAGAATTCTAAAATTTCCAAAAGACTTCCAGAAATTCCAAGATTGCAACCTGATTTCTAAAAGTCTTCCAAAAGATTTTCAAAAGACTTCTAAGATTCCCAAAAGAATTTTAAAAATTTTCAAAAGAGTCTTCTAACAGATTTCCAAAAGACTTTCAAGACTTAAAAGACTTCCAATTTATAAGGAATTCCAAGACTTTCAGTCGGCGAGATTTTCAAATGACTTAAGAATTCTATAATTTTCAAAAGACTTCCAACAGATTTCCAAAAAACTTCTAATTTAAAAAGAAGTCCAAGATTTCCATAAAAGGCTTCCAGAAGTGTTCTCACCGAGATTTTCAAAAGACTTCCAATAATTCTAAAATTTTCAAAAGACTTCCAAGAATTCTAAAATTTCGAAAAGACTTCCAAGAATCCAAGACTTTCCAAAAGACCTCCAATTTAAAAATAATTCCAAGATTTCCATAAAAGGCTTCCAGAAGTGTTGTCAACGAGATTTTCAAAAGACTTCCGAGAATTCTAAAATTTCCAAAAAACTTCCAAGAATTCTAAAATTTCCAAAAGACTCAAGAATTCTAAAATTTTAAAAAGACTTTTAATTTAAAAAGAATTCTAAGACTTTCAGAAGTTTTCCTCGAAATTTTCAAAAGACTTTCAAGTTTTCCAAGATTTCCAAAAGAATCCTAAAATTTCCTCAAGACTTCCAAAAGAATTCCAAGACTGCCAACAGATTTCCAAAAAAATTCCAAGACTTTCAAAATACTTCGAAGATTTCTGATTTAAAAAGAATTTTTAGATTTCCAAAAGACTTCCATGAATTACAAAAGATTTCTTATACTTCTAAAAGAATTTCAAAACTTCCAATTTAAAAAGAATTCGAATACTTTCAAAAGACTTTATAAGTCTTCAAAAGGCTTCTCGGACTTTTAAACGATTTTCAAAACTTTCATAATTTGTCTACGAGTTTTGCCAATAACTTCCAAGATTTCCAAAAAAAAATCTAAAATTTTTAATATATTTGCAAGACTTAAAAGATTTTCAATAAAATACTTTCAGAAGTTTTCCACGAGATTTTCAAAAAAAAACTGTAAATGACTTAAGATTTCCAAAACTTCCAAAAGAATTCTAAGACTTCCAAAAGATTTCCAAAAGAATTCCAAGACTTTCAAAAGACTTACAAGACTTTTAAAAGATTTTCAAGACTTCCAATTTAAAAAGTTTTCCAAGACTTACATAAAAGACTTTCAGAAGTTTTCCACGAGATTTTCAAAAAAACGTCCAAGATTTCCAAAAGAATTCGAAAAATATCCAAAAGACTGGCAAGACTTACAACAAATTTCCAAAAGACTGCTAAAAGACTGTATTACCCCTCACTTAAACTGGAATATTTTCCTAAGTTTCCTTTTCCAATTTTCAGAGAGAAAAACTACCACGAAAATATGTACAAAATGCAATTACGTGACATGGACGTGTTCCGCACATTCTTCCAAATTGGCGCTCCACGATTTGTTTCACCGATTCGTCCATCGCCAAATAACTGCGAAATTCGCGACTATCACAAAGACGCTACCGACCATCAAACCGAAGTGTTTATGTGCGAAATTCGCCAACAAATTCAGTTGCCTTCGATTCGCTCATATTTGAAGTTGTACACAACATTGCCGCTGGAAAAATTGGAATCATTTATGGACAAAAATAAGGACGACGAGAAAATCTCAATAAACCTGCTGATGCATTTGTTGTGCTTTAAACATAAAATGAAGAACATCGTCTGGACGAAAGGATCGAATTTGGAGGGGAAATTTAGTTCGGGCTCAGAACTCGACTTTTACATTGACAACGAAATGATTCACATTGCCGACACAAAGGTGTCGCATCGTTATGGCGATTTCTTCATTCGAAAAATATTGAAATTTGAAGATCTCAATCGTCGTTTACACAAATTCAAAGTTTAACTGTATATTCTCACTCTCGTCGTCAAAGTTTTCTTATGTTGCATGTTGTGTAGTATAATTTTTTGATTGTCTCGTGTTGATCACAAATAAAATTTTATGTTTTTTTCGGTTCTTGGCTACAAACACTGCAATCTAATATATAAGCTAGTTTACAAATTAATTATAACTGCAATTATTCACACAATTTTAAAATTTGTTGTAACAATATCGATCAAATTTTTCTGTATGAAGAAAAGCTGTATGAAGAGAAGCTTTTCTTCTTAAATATAATATTTTATTTATAATTTAAAATTTAGTTTTGTGGATTTGAAAAGAAACGGCTCAAAAATACTAACAGTTTTTCTATCAGAATTTATTAACCTTTAAGCGCCATTTTTTTGTGTTATAAAAGACTCATAACTTCAAGTTTGATTTGGTTTAGTGTGTAATAAATTCAGGTTGTCCACTTCTTTGTTTGTATGTTTTTTATGTTGAAAGTTGAAGGCAAAGTTTTTTTAGGTCGATATTCGATGTGTAGTGGATATTGTCGAACCGAAAATAACGCGGTACCCACACTTGACATATTTTTTGTAAAAGAAATGTCAACGAAAGCGCCAGGCACTTTCAGATTCAGACCATCTCCAACTGTTTTCAACTGATGCCTTCGATCACATATACACGGTTCAATGACGAATGTCGTTTAATTTTGTTCAATTTCCGAGGTCTCACTTCGTTCTGGAAGCTGCAAACTGAAAACTACATACATTGAAACTTAACACTAATGAAGTTGTCCCCAACTTTAGATGGTAATCTAATAATGAGGAATGAGATATTAATTTTGCATCATGTCTATTCTGGCTTTCTTCGATAAGTTGTGCAATTCGGAGATACCCGTTCCCACATGTATGGCCCTGTTCGAGTACAAGTAAAGCCTACTAGAAATAACTGAGTAAAGCATCGAGTGTAAAACGGGCTTCAGTTGGTTCAGCTGACATTATAGGTTTGCCCCCCAGAAGGTTTTAAAGATTGGTGAAAAATTCAGAAAAATTGATTTTTTCGGTGGCTTTTAGGGGAGGGGTATCAAACAAAAGGTATTATAAATACTTATCATTTAAAAAAGTTGGAAGAAATAAGCGAGGTCGGTGAAAAAAATATTGATGTATGTAAAATGAAGCTAAAAATATGTCAATTTTAGAATACGCCTTTTGTTACACAGCACACTCCCACTTAAGCAAACAATGGAAATGTTTAAGAACTTGCCTGGGTGCTATGACGTCAACGCACACTGGATCCCTCGAAGTTATTGTGGGTGTTCCTCCTCTGAAACTTCGTATGCGGAAATTAAATAATCGTTTTTTACTCTCCTCTCTGTCGGGTCAGTGACATGACATAACACCCAAAGACATAACTCCCAACCGCTTTAGCAAGTTTTTTTTTCTTATTCTAAAAACTACCTAGCACCAAAAATATAAAACTTTGCTTAACATATTTAGAAGGGAAATTGTATCGTTGTTTAGCCGTTTTAGGTTGTTACAGCCTTTGGGCGTTATGTCCTGCCACCGTCCGGTCCCAATGATCTTTTAAGCTTTAGCCTTTTAAGGCTATGTCAAATCGCTCCCGCGTGCTTGATGGCTACGAATGCTGACCTTATAATGAACTTGGAGGTGACTATCAGGAATATTTTCGAATGTCATGAAGTTCAACTTTCCACGTTTTTGAATGTCCGATAGTTGATTTATCTATGATGGACATTCCCAGAGAACTTTGCAATTTTCTTCATGAGATCGGTTCAATTCGTTGTGCCGAAGGAGTTACGATCCGGCGAATCTGCAGTATAGCGAATATACTACCACCCCCTCTATCCTGTAAACAGCCATCCCCGACAAAAAAGTATACAACGACTATTGGGAGAACCCCCCCCTTCTGCAGGGGAGGGGTTTAAAGTTTTTATGTAAAACTTAAAATGTAATATTTTGGTTCCACACCTATACAGAATGGAAGAATATAAGAATTAAAATTTTTTTGGAGTGTAAACTGTAAACATAAGAGAAACAACCCCCCTTTCAAAATGGGAGGGGCTTAACTGTTGTATGAAAAATATTGAAATATAAATATTTATATGGGTTGTGTGTATTTAAATGAAAGGTCTTTACAAGAGCTACAACTTTAGTTCTAAGAGTTGTAGTCCATCGTCCTCCCAACAGCCTCTAGGAGGGGTTGAAGGATTTCTTAGAAGGAACATTTTATTTGCCTGGCTGCCAACAGAAGGGGGAAAGATAGACTTAAACCCTTAGAACTAAAATTGTAGCTCAAGACCTTTCATTTGAATACACATAACCCATATAAAAATGTATTTTTGATATTTTTCATGCAAACGATAAGCCCCTCTCATTTTGAAATGGGGGGGTTACCCCCCATAAGTTTACACTACAAAAAATTTTAATTTGTCTTCTCTTACATTTTTGCTCTTAATATACATACAAAAATTCCATATGATATATGGATAATGTATGTAAATAGTACAAGCTTTAATTTAGGTCAAAATGGTCAAATTGCCGTAACCATATTTTTTCTCGTTTTATGATGCCCTGATTCAGAAAAACTGAAAAATAAAAAGTGTCCGTTCGGTCGTCAACAAAATATCAGATACAAGAAAGTTTTACACCAGTCGAGGGATTTGGCCAATTTTTGGTGGTCCGATACTCTGGATTTGCAGTTGGAGTCTCTAGGTAAAAAATGAAGGGGTGCTCCCATACGATTTTTTTTTTCTAAAAATGCCCGAATAGAGAAAGTTTGTTATCAGTAGACAGATTTGAACAAATTTTGGTGGAGGTGAGTTTTTATTGGTCCCATAATCTGGAGTCTCTAGTTCAAAGATGAAGGGGGCTCCCATACGATTTTTATTTTTTCTAAAATACCCGAAAAATATGAGCATATTGACTGCCTAGGTTTAATTCCCTGAATCAACCAATTTTTTCGAAATTTTATTTTTAATGTAAATTATTTGTTATCATTTTTTACATAAGATTATCAAAAATAAAATTTCGAAAAAATTTGAGTTTTTAGGTTAAAGGTGAAGAGGGGCTTTCGTACAAATTTTGTTTATAAAAATAGAAGAAAATATGAAGCAAGATTTTTACGAGTAGACAGATTTGACCAAATTTTAGAAGGGGTATGTTATTAGTGGTCCTTGAATCTAGGATTGTATTTGAAGTTCCTAAGTCATAACGAAAGTTGGGCTCCATATAAATAAATATATATATATATCAGTCTACCCTTTACAGGGTAGAAGGGGTGGGGTCCTATTTAAAGCATATTCGCTATACTACAGTTCAGCCCTACTGACTTATGTCTGGAACCCGGTCGAGATCGTCAATCTTGCTCAGTATACGCTGCCGAGATGGTCGCGAATTATTTAGCCTATTATTAGTTGGCAACTTTCTTATTGGTTCCGACAGTATGGCAGCATAAAAGGCAATAAATATCCGGCGAGCGACTCCCAAAACATCTGAATTGGTAATCGCTAACAGACAGCAGATTCGGATCATATTAGATCATGGCTCTCAAGTTCGTTTTATGAGGGTGCTGTCACACTAATATTCCTGGTAATGACAGGGCAGATGACCTGACGAAATTGAGTACGGGTAGCGATACCGTTCTCTCTATTCGTCCCCCCAGTTTCTAGCTATTATTGGACACCCACGAAATGTGTCCACGCACAAAATATGGTAAAACTGATTTTTCCTCTTCTACATGGAGTGTTGGATTTGTCCCAAATTTTTTTTCAAATGATAGGTATTGGTAAAACTTTTATTTGATACCATACTTAACCCTCTTCAAACCCTCTCAAAAAATCAATTTTTCTGAAATGTTTACCGAATCCCTCTGAAGGCAAACCTATGGACTCTATAGGTTTGCCCTCAGAGGGGTTTAGTGATAATGGTAACTGAAGCTGGTTGTACATTCGAAGCTTTGTCCCTCGTAAATACAGCATAGCGGCTCACCCCTTCGTAGGGTTGTTCGCTATACAGTATGTCAGCTTCAAGTTTTTCCCAGTAGACGCGGATTTACAAAATTTTAGCAAATTCTTTGTGACGATAAAAAATTAAATCAGGACCTGCATATGAACCAATTTCGTACAACAAAATTCCGGTAATATCTTTAAATTATTTTTGTATATTTAAAAAAAACTTTAACAACATAAAAATTTAAAATATAAACATAATTTATTTAGCCATGGTCTACACTACGTCTTGTGTAGTTCACGATTCAGCCCGACTTGTTTGCATTTAAAAATTTCAATAATTTCAATTTATTTTTATTTGTTTTTTGCTGCGTTGACTTTTGAATTGGCGTTAGTTTTTTAGCAGCAGCAGCAGCCTCTTTCTTTTTTCCCGGTGGTGTTTTACTAGAGCCCGTCTCTGTTGGATTTTTCTTATTTTTATTACCGTATTTCTGTTGATTGTGATATTTTCGTGGATTCAAGCCGAACGCACGAAGTCGTTCGTCGCTAATGGCCTTCGGGTCTTTATTTTTATTTGTCGTAAATTGTTGTTTCTTCTGATTTGGGTTTAGTAATTTATTTTTAATTTTGTTTTGAATAGGTTTCTTGGCAGTTGTAGTCGATGGACTTTTATTAGATCCTGGATTGATTTTCTTCTTTTTCAAATCAGATTCATCCTGGTTTTTACTAAGTGACAATTTTCGCTTCTTATTATTGACAACAATCAATGGTTTTTGAGGACTTTCAACTTGCTTTTTATGTTTCTGATCCTTTTTAACAATTTTCTTTGTTTCGACTTCTTTAGCTAAAATTTTCATTTCCTTCAATTTATTGGGACTTTCTGCCTTTTCTTTGACAAAAGTTTTATTATCAGCGACATCGTTAGCAACCAATTCCTTTGTTTTAATTTGTTTCTTTTTACTTTTAACCTTTTCGACAACCGATTGTTCGTCACTATTAATCAGTTCCATTTTTCGACTATTCTCATCCAGAACAATCAAGTTCTCTTGTGATTCCGAATTAACTACTGTCTCACTTTTCTTGTTTTTATTTTTCTTCTTTTTGGAATCGGCTGAAGCCGCCGGTGTTGGTTCTTCGTCGGCCGATCTAAAAATTAGGGAAATGTTTATTTTTAAATGAAAACATTTTTCAAACCAAAAACTTACGATTCTTCAAAGAGGCTTGTTAGAATTTTACGTTTTAGATAATCATTTTTGGCTTTATTTTGAAACATCTTCACCTCGTTACGTTCAACGTGTTCAGGACGAATTTGTGTGGCCTTCTTTAGGCTTGCCCATTGATTTAACTCTTTATTTTTGGCTAATAAAATCTGAAATTAGGAAATGGGGTTATTAGCGAGGGATGGACTATACTAGCAAACATGTTATCCCATGATGTATGATTTTCGAAAATTATTTCTGATTTCTGAAAATTATTTCTGATTTCCAAAATGGTTTTCTGGTTTCTGAAATGATTTTCGTGATTTATGATTTCCGAAATGATTTCTGAATTCCGAAATGATTTTCTGATTTCTGAAATGATTCTCGTGATTTCTAAAATTATTTCTGATTTTTGTTTTCCAAAAATTATTTCTGATTTCCGAAATGATTTTCGTGATTTCTGATTTCCGAAATGATTTCTGATTTCTGAACATGATTTCTGATTTATTAAATCATTTTCGTGATTTCCGAAAATGATTTCTGATTTCCGAAATGATTTACGCGATTTCTGATTTCCGAAATGATTTTCGTGATTTCTGATTTCCGAAATGATTTCTGATTTTTAATTTCCAAAAATTATTTCTGATTTCCGAACATGATTTCTGATTTATGAAATCATTTTCGTGATTTCCGAAAATAATTTCTGATTTAAAAAAATAATTTCTGATTTCTGACTTCTGAAATTATTTCTGATTTCCCAAATTTTTTTGATTTCTGAAATTATTTTTAAGATTTCTGGAATTATTTCTGATTTCCGAAATAATTTCTGATTTTTAAGATTTCTGATTTCCAAAATAATTTCTGATTTCCGAACATGATTTGATCCGAAAAAGATTTCTGATTTCCGTGATTTTCGAAATTATTTCTGATTTCTGAAATGATTTTTAAGATTTCCTAAATTATTTCTGATTGCCGTGATTTCAAAAATAATTTCTGATTTCCGAACATGATTAAAGATTTCCGAAATAATTTCTGATTTCCGAAAATGATTTTTGATTGCCGTGATTTCTGAAATAATTTCTGATTTCTTAAATGATTTTCGTGATTTTTGATTTCCGAAATGATTTCTAATTTTTGAATTCCGAAAATGATTTTCTGATTTCTGAAAATGATTTCTGCTTTCCGATTTCAGATTTACAAAAATGATTTCTGATTTCCGAAATGATTTCTATGATTTCGCAAGGATTTTCTGATTTCCGAAATTATTTCTGATTTCTGAAATGATTTTTAAGATTTCTGAAATTATTTCTGATTTCCGAACATGATTTTAGATTTCCGAAATGATTTTGGTAATTTTCCGAAATAATTTCTGATTTCCGAGAATTTTTTTTTTATTTCCATGATTTCTGAAATGATTTCCGAAATGATTTCTATTTACAAAAATGATTTCTAATTTCGAAATGATTTCTGATTTCCGAAATTATTTCTGATTTCTGAAATATTTCTAATTGCCGTGATTTCCAAAATAATTTCTGATTTCCGAAATGATTTTGGTAATTTCTGCTTTCCGAAAATGATTTCTAAAATAATTTCTGATTTAGAAAATGATTTCCGTAATTTCTGAACTCTAGTCCTATAATTTCTATAAATGGTTTCCCCCTCGGTTTATTAGGATCAGAAATTAAAAGAAAAATACTTACTTCTTCAACGCTAAGTCCAAAATCATTCGGCACGGTTTCTACATACTTAAAACGACACGGAGTGTCCCCAATAATATCCTCATAGTCCAGTTTATAATATTCATCCAAATATTCGGCATAAGTTTTCTCATCTTCTGGCTTAAAGACGGGTTTCTCTCGCTTTAACATTTCCAAAAATCTGGAGCGCCGCTTACGCTTCTTTCGACGATCTCTACTATTCTCAATAAGTTCATCTTGAAATGATTTTCTACTCTGAGCCGCAGAATCAAAATCACAGTCCATATTGAAATCTTCATCTTCACAATGTTCATCGCCCACCTCGTAATCGTTCGTGTCGTCTTTTTCGGGATCATAATTATCCCAATCTTCGACTTTTAGATCTTCAATGTCAGGACAATCGGGTTTCTCTTCGCCTTCATCAATTTGATAATATTCGTTGTTGAAAATCGATTGCATTTTCCGGTCATATTCATCTGGATCAAAATCACCATCTAAATCTTCATCGTTAAATTCGATTTCATCTGTTCCGGTAACTGATTTTAATTTTTCAATCTTATCTTCAATTTCTTTCTTACGCAATGCGTTTAACATTTCCAAATCTTTCATTTTTTGTTCTTTTTCTTTCAATTTTCTCTCCTTAATTTCTACACGCTTTTCCTTACGACGATTATCCTCTTTTCGCACGGAATGTTCTATTGTCCGAGGATACCGTTTGATAAATTCTGTATCAGGTTCCTCATAACGAAAATTAAATTTATGTTCAAATTCGGCTTGCTTCTCTAGTTCCGCTTCGTCTTCGGACATTGCAACATCATCATCTTCGTCTGCTGCATCATTTCCAACAATATCTTCATAAGTCGGAATTTCATCTTTATTTCGATTTGTGTATGCATTGTTCAGTACGTAATCACGTAAAAATGCTTCCGATTTTGCCAACTTAGGATTCGACCAATAATCCTTTAACGGTTTCAATGCTTTGGCATTTTCACCAATATTGGCTGCCTTTTCACCGGCCAACCATTTAGCATATTGTTCATCCTCCCGTCTTTCTTCCTCTTTTGTTTTCTCTCGACGCTTAAAAATGCCACCCCATTCACTGTTCGAGTCGTCCGAATCCGCATCGTCGATAACTTTTTTAAATTCATTTTTAATTTGATTTTGCTCTTCATTGTATGTGGGAGAATAGGGTCGATTGTCTTCCTCTACAAAAAAAAATTATAAAAAATGTCTTGCAAAAAACCACTTACTTACCTTCATCTTCTTCATAAATGCCACCTTTTGTCAACAGAATATCCCGTTCATAATCTTTAACCGTCATGGCCTTCTGACTCTTCTTATCCGGGTCCACCGATTTGCCCGAATCAAACTCATTGAAAAATCGTACATTTGTATCGTAAATGGTTGGATCCTTTTTCTTAATCGATGCCAATGCTTTGTAGAATGCTTCATCGAATTTCGTATTAATTACCTCATCCTCTGAACTCTCCGATTCCGTGCTATCGTCCGAGTCGGAATCGTTTTTATGATCTTTGTCTTTTACTAAAACCAATTTTTTAATTCATTTTAAATTTAGAATTCTCTTTTTTAAATTAATTATCTAGTTTAATTAATTTAAAAACAAATTAAATTAAAAAAATTCTAGGTTATGTTTCAATATTTACATTTTTTCAGCAGCTCCTTCGAACGAAATTTATTGTACGTTTTTGCATAGTCCTTATTTGTGCCAAAATCCTGTCGTCCACCATCCGAATCGGAATCATTATCGAATAGGGTTTTATTCATTTTGTTGGTATTTATAGGAAAAATAAAAAAAAAAAACCACACTGAAAAACAGATTTTTTTTGCGAGAAAATGCGTGTGCGGCTGAGGAGGATGCACAATTTTGCAAAAAAAATATAATTTGACATAATTG
>JANSTW010041927.1:0-14315 GCA_027564275.1 Diadocidia ferruginosa
GATCTGAGCGGCTCAAATATTGAAACAAAGTTTCTCTAGCGTGTGGTATCAAAACGGCAGTTTATGCTAATTGTAGCACAGCTCTAGGTTTGCGCCTGGCTTACCACTTTAACCAACCAACCAGCCTGTTCCTAAATTTCAAATTTGATAAGGAGACTTATAATATGTGAAAACATGTAGTGTAAATTGGTTCTTAAGTATAACTTTTAATTTACAAAAAAAAATTATTTACGTGTGGTCACCTTGTACGCGGTGGCTAATAATGAAATAAAATAAATACAAACAATTAAGAGTTGTAAATTGCGATAACAATAGCTGTTATCAATTGAGCTATAATAAATGTCACACACTTTAGCGCTCTAATAAATTATGTAAATTATAATCAATTCAACAACCACAAATTGAGGAAATGCTTATCGCAAATTTTTTTTTTTTATAAAATTAGAAGATAAATTCTAATTTTCACAAAAAAAACTTACTTGTGTTTACATGGTTCCAGGCGTGTCGTGCCCTTCATGTCAAAGCAAAGCGTACACGAATCTTCGCGTACGCTCAACTTGCGCAGTTGTTCCAAGAACAAATGTCGCGGAAGAACGATTTTATCTTGCGGCTTTAGGCTGGCATGCCCGTTAAAACTATCAAAACTACGATTTTTCGGCGGATATCGGAATGGCTCAGAGCCGAAATTAAAACGACACTGTTGAAATGACATAAACGAGGCGGCTGCAAAAAATCCGTCCCTGAAAAGGAAAAAATTACAATTAATTACTTTCTATCACAATCCTGTCTACTTACTTTGCACTTCCAAATACTTGTTTCAATACACCACCGTCTACACCATTTAAGCTAAATATCACTTCGCGTGCATCTAAATCCAACAGGCAGCCCAGTACCGAACCGCCCGACCACACGGGCAAATCGTGCGACAGAGACTTAGCATTGTGCCATATCAATTTGCGGCATCCATCAAAAGCTATTGAGTATTGATCGTCACCGATTCCATAACCTTCCTGCAAAGCAAAGAAAAGAGGATTTTAATATGAGAAGAAGAATCTACACTTTAGAAGCCTATCCTTCACTCTTTGACGAAGGAAGGGGTCAAAGTTTAGTGAAATTGTCAGAAAAATTAGTCTTTTGGGAGGGTTTGTTGAGAATCGGGTGGTAGGCGTGTATGATACCAAATAAAAGGTATTACAAATACCTTCCATTTAACAAAAATTTGCGGCAAATCTAACATTCGTTGTAGGTGGGAGGGGCAATAATCTGTTTTTTTTTTCATATAAATTGTGCGTAGGGGTGGCCGGTGGAGGAGGTAACCATACAAGTTTTAGAGCAGTAAGCCTCTTTTCTTTATCCGCCACGACTTTGGTAGATTAAAAACAACGACATTTTATCTCAACATTTTATAAAGGAACAAATAATTTTTTTTTTAAATTTGGGGAGAGGGTTAGTTAGGTCAGCTGAGTGGAATTATAGGATAATCGTCATAGACGTCATAGAATATTTTTAATTATTTAATTCTGGACTCGCTTAACTTAACTGGAAGTCGACCGATGATAAATCAAATAAGCTATTAGGGCTCGCGTTGCCTTCTACTCGTATAATAAGACGTTTGGTAAAACTTGGGTCTTCATCCAAGGATGGCCTTGAAGATTTTAATATTTTTTATATAGGTCGTTACTCGGTAGTATGGCAACCAACACTGGATAAAGGTCAAAACTTATTAAATGTTTGACATGGATATTCGTAGTACTGTCAAAATTAAAGAATAGGTAGATGGACAGAACAGCATACTTTTTTACTAGTTAGAAGTGTACCTAATACTAGGACGGACTACTTGTTTCCAAGATTGAAACTGCACAAAATCTTTTACAGCAAGTTTCTAACCAGAGAGTAACCGACTGACGGAATTCTCCACACGGTGATCTTCGCCGCACTGACGGTTCAAAGATGGGACTATGAAGCTGGCTATGTTATTTTCTGTAAAAAGTTCTACATATTTCAAACTTTGGGCGAGTGTCTTTCAGGCAGAAGTACTTGATATTTTCCTTTGATGTAAACGGCTGAGGGCAAATGTTGGAAATGCAGTTTAGCGATAGTCGTAGATAGTAAAAATATTTCGACGATTATCTGATGTAATTTTATCTAAAAAAAAAATGTAAGATAAAATATTGAGATAAAATGTCGTTGAGATAAAATGTCAGAGATACAATTTCGTTGAGATAACATGTCGTTGGGATAAAATGACCGACACATTTTGTCAGAATACCAGACAGGCATGATCAGCTCAGGATCTGATCTTAACTTAATAAGCGATTATCATTATAGTAACAGATAGAGATCATTTAATTCTTTTCTTTATCTGATACCATAGTTTTCAATGACGACTATACAAATTGTTAAATAAAACATCTTTCAACACTTACATGACTTAGAAAATTTGAATCTTTTGTCGCCCATCCTATTTGCATAACGCCTGGCGTTATAATTAATACTTCATAATACCAACAACCCGAATTTATCTAAAAAAAAAAAAATTAATATAATTTCGTTTCCATTCGTGCCCGAAACTATAATTTCTTATAATCTCACATTTGTTGTTCCTAAAAAAAACTCACAACTCACCTGATATGTACATCTAACACTCTCGAACGAGTAGGCATCGCATCGTGCCTCCAGACCGTCCGGTGATATTTTCAAATATTCCGATACGTCCTTTGTGTTTAGCATAACGTTTACATTTGCTACGTCCACTGTTTCATAAGAATATTTTCGTCCTTCAATAACAACTGTGGGTAGGTGAAACAAAAAACGAAATAATTAAAATCCAATTTAAAATTAGAAAATAATTCTCTTACAATAATTGTCCAAACACCATTTAGCACAATAGCCGACTTGTCGCAGCACAAAATCCTCGCTGTTTGCGTGTCGCTCTAGTCTAACTAACGGGTTTTTCGGGCACATGGACAGTTTTCGCTAAAATCCAAAAAAGAAACTGTTACAAAAGTTATTTTACAGGAGAAAACAAAAACGAATTACCTTTATTGTTGCCTTATTTTCACTTTTTTGTGCAAATTTCTCCAATGCAATCAATGAAAATAGCACAACATCCGGATAAATTCCTTCGTCCTGGAAAAGATAGAAAAGAGAAATAAGGCACTTAGATTCAGTAAATTTGTTTTTGGACACCTAATTTAAGATTTTGCTATTCATGAGCATGTTTTTTTTCGTTTTATGATACTCAGATTCAGAAAAAAATTAGAACATAAAGTTTGCGTCAGTCTACAAAAAAAAATCGACCTCTCGCCACTGCAATGTTCATATAAATTTAAAGCAAGTTACACAATAAGTTTTATTAAATAATTTTAAAACAAATTGCATAAAATATTGTATTTGTATTTTAAGCGTTTCGCACGTTCGCACTGCTTATCGCACCAGAAAATGTGCTTCACATTATGGCTTAATTATAGACGTTTTATTAATAATAATCTTTGTTTACACATGAAATCACGACTAAAATGTGTCATCGCGTAGATTTGCGTTTGTTTTGTCTTAATTTATCTATAAATATTAATAATAGTAAACTTTGTCCGGAGATTACAAATGACTCCAGCAAAACTGGCATGCAGCCTTTACTACAACTTACATTTGATCTCAATGTAACTATACCCGAGTCTTGAGCCACTAAAATCTTACGCTTAGTAAAAATTTTGTTGACCTGTCCGATTCTAAGTAACTATATTCCGCAGGTAGAGTAGATGAAGTTAGAACAAATTAAGTTATACTCTGCCCTCAACTAATCGATCTAATGCATCGGTTTCCAATTTAGGCCTTAGTATAATAATTTTTGAGGATATAAAAGACTCAAACAAATCCTTAAATCTGTTAAAATCCGTCTTTTACAGATATTTAAAAAAAATGGTATCCTCTTTGCAGCCGCAGATTATTATGGGATCACTAAAAACTTCTCTCCACCATAATCCGTTCAGGCTGTGCTGTAAAACTTTTTGTTTTTATTTGTATGGTATTTTGAGGACGGACGGACGGACACAATTTTGTATTTCCTACTTTTTTCCGAATCTGGGCATCTTAAAATTTAAAAAACGGATTGATAATTTGATCTGAAATAAATATTTACATAAAAATCATTTGGAAATCATTTCCAAAAATGGAAATCATTTAAAAAAAAAACGGAAATCATTACAAAAAATGGCAATCATTTTGGAAATCAGTGGAACACAATTTTTCATAGTGGTTAACCCCTCGTAAAAACCCAATATATTATATGGATTTTTTGTTTATATGAATAAGTTAAAACCAAACCTATTGACGCACTATAATAATAATTACACAATAAGCATAGGACTTTAGACCAGTGAACTTATTAATTTACGTAAATTTGCCCATTTTATCGACATATTTTATGATGAAATGGCCAAGTGATTAATACACTCTGAATCATTTTAGAAAAAATATTTAAAATAAAATTCAATTGATTTAATTTTACATATTCTAGAATATGATTCATCATCATCATCTTGTCCTTTACTTCTAGACGTGCGAGCAAAGGGCACAATTGTCCGCCATCGCATTTTTTGCCGATTCTTTGAGGTCACACCTTTTTTCCCTCACCTTTGGCTTTATGCAAGAATATGATTCGGGAATATATGATACCAGCATATATAGGGTTCCTATTATATAATGTAAAACCCGAGGGGAAAACCACTGACGGAAATCATGGGACACATTATTTCGGAAGTCACGGAATTATTTTGCAAATCAGAAATCATGGGACACACTTGTTTCTAGTGGTTTCCCTCTCGGTAAAACACGCCCACTGATCACCAAAAAACCATTAAGAAAACCATGGTATCAGATAGAAAAAGGGTAAAGTGGTCTCTATGTTCCTTCGCTTTGGAGTAAAGGACACAATAGACAATAATGATGATGATAAATTAGATTATCGCAACCGTATGAAATTGGCCAAAAGTCTGTTTTTCGGTTGGTCCTACGATAAGCCTTTCGACTTCATGCGTAGAATCATCAGAATGCAAGAGTTTTTTAGCACCTTGCGGTCTATAGTCACAGACAAGAATAATTACAGACCAATCACGCAGAATAAAAAAATAATTTAGTTTTTCTTCACTGGTAAATGGAACTACAACCGAATGTAGATTTTTTGAGCAACTTATTGTCATGATACAACAATTATTTTAAAATTAAATTATTAAAATCACAAAAATTAATTAAAATTACGAAAATCACGGAAATAATTGACGAAATTACGAAAATCACCACACAAATCTTGGAAATCAGAAAACAATTAGGAAAACACGAAATTAATTTCGGAAATCATTTCAAAAATCTCGGAAATTATTACAGGAATTAGAAAACAATTTGGAAATGACGAACATAATTTGGAAATTACAAAAAAATTTCGAAAATTACGAGTCACGTAACTAATTTAAAAAATCTCGGAAATTATTTAAGAAGTTAGAAAACATAATTCAGAAATGACGAAAATAATTTTGGAATTTTCGAAAATCACAGAAATAATTTACGAAATTACGAAAATCACTTCAAAAATCTCGAAAATTATTTCGAAAAGTCGAACAATTATCACGAAAAAATCAGCCTTTAAACGAACATTTTGTGCCCTATGTCAAACTATCAGCCAAATTACAACTTACCAAATTTCCAATTAAATAACCTAATGTTGATTCCGATAAAACGGCCACACTACTTGGGCCGGCCAATTTCTCGGCTAAACAACCTAAAATGACGCATAAATTTCGTTCACGTCGTGGCGTTCGCCGCAGCGAATGCGTAATCATGTCGGCCACCTCTAGTACCGAATCTTTGGTCGGCAACGGGCTGTCGTCTAACAGCAGTGTTATAACGCTGGGTCCCATCGGATGTTCGATTGGTACAACGTATACCAATGACTTTACTAACTGTATCCATCCGGTCGGTTTGTCGGTGATGTCATGTAATTGTACCATGGCTGATGGTGGTTCCGGTTCACTAAAACGGCAGGATTTTAAGATTAATATTTGCCATAAAAATTAGAACCGAAAATCTACACTCACTTGTCAACGATTGTGCCAATAACTTCTAGCGTTTCCTTAACCAATCGATCTACGGTTTCCGACAACGAAAAATAACTTGTGTGCAATTCTTTATTCGAACTATTTTGTACACGGGCACTTGAATCGTATGGATGTGTCCCATCGTCTGTTGTTTTGTCCTTGCACAAACATACACCCATAATATTTTGTAAAATAATTTATTTGAAAAAAAAAATACAACAACTTTATCAATCGAAATTTCAATTGCAAATTTCGCGATTCTATTTTTAATTTTTGCGCTTTTAGTTTATTTTAGGGCAAATGATTTTCGTTTTTTACGTTTTTGTTTGTGACGCATTTGTACCCGAAAATTCTTCTATTTTTTCACAATTTGCATTTCAATTTTTTTTATTTATAACTTTAAATTAGCTTTATTTTGTAGAATTCGTTTTTTTTTTCTGGATAAAATTCTTTTCTCCTTATCGACTCAAATTAAACCACATCTGGTTTTGGGTTTTTTGCTGCGAAGTAGCGAGACCGTTTATGTTGTTCTCTGAATCACCTTTGAAAGCAACAACAACAACGAAAAAATTCTTTTGCGATTGGCGAAATTCTTGGCGCGGTATTGCAGAAATTATTTTAAAAAAAATCCCAAACTTGCGTTTCCCAATTTATGCTGATGTTTAGGTGGTGGCGAAGGGGCGAAGAAAAATTGTGCGTATCACTATTTTCCTCAATGCTGCTGCTGGGCTGGCAGGAAAAACTTGATTTTCTCTATATTTATACCTTCTTCTTCACCAATTCGGCTAAAACTAAAATATTTAATTTAATTAACTATAAATTGGTCGAACGAAATACAAAAAAAAACTGACGTATTTGATTAGCTCATTAGCAACATATACAATATTGTTATGTGTACCTCTAGGTATTTATAATTTAATTGGCTCGCGTCGCAGCTTTTTTATAAAAAATATTTATTTATTTATTTATCGCTTGATTTTATAATTTATTCGACTACTTTTGTGTGGTATGTGCGCGTAGCGTCGTCGTTGAGCTGCTAGGTTTTGTGCACTGCCTGCACGATGATATGATGGCCCTGATTTTTAATTACAATTTTTTTGTTTCGCGAATTTATAATTAATTATACAAATTTATAAATATTTGCACACTGGTCTGCGGTGCAAATAAGCTGTTTATATTAATATTGTAACGGTATAGGTAGCTGCGTGAATATATAAATTAGATTTTCGATTTTATAATTAGCAGGAGGATCGCGGAATTTTTTTACAATAAAAACAACAACATTTTTGTTGTTGTCGAAGTGTCAAAATATATGCGATATGGTAGCGCGCCTGAGTAAAAGTGAATTTTTACTCATGACTTTTTTGCCGGGTGGGTTGTTGTTGAATCAATCAGCCGCAAGCACATTCGTTAGTGTGCCAAAAGTACGTATCTACATATTTTGAAGAAAACAAATTGTAGTGGCAAATTATTATTATTATTATATGGGGCGTTTATTACATTTGTAGATATTTCGGATTTAATTTATTTAAAGTAAAAACCGACAAGCTAAAAGCTTAATACAATATATGAGGTTTTACAGTTATGTAAAAAATAAGCGTACAATAATAACATTAATTATTAATAAACACTTATAATTTACTCCCAATGCTTTGGCAGAAATATAAGCATATATATATGAATCTAAAGAAATCAAAAGTGTGGTGTTGTACAGAGGTTGCTTACAGAGTTAGTCTTGCCACTGATGAGTTGATAGAGAACAGAAACTGATTTGAACATATCGCTATTTAACCCATATTTTTGAGATAAGATTCGCAATATATAAAGTTTATAATAAATGACATAAATATATAATTTAATAATTATTACCCGGAAGTTATGAAATTATCATGTATAAAATACAATATGCATTTTACTAACATACAAAAAATTCAAATTAATTATTAACAATATACAAAAAGAAAAAAATTGTTTTATTAAAATATTTACATATCATCTATATATTTTAGACCCACTTCCAAACCCTTAATCAGATCCCGCCATAATCTCAATCAAAATAGACAAAGTCAACGCAGCATCAATTTCAAGTCCCATAGCTAGCCCAATTTTCAGAACCGACTCATATGAAAAAAAAAACAGAACACCAATAATGTCAGATGGAGGAAACGTAGAATAAGAGGATTCAGATGAAGACGATTAGGCTGACCCCAATTAGACAGAAATTCCAGGTCACAATTAAGCAATAAAATTGTTTCTTCCAACATCCTAACAGCTGACGAAATAAGCCTTAGGAATTTGTACAGAAGACAACAACATTCGATGAGGTGAATTGGGCTAGTCCAGTTTGCCGGCACAGCAGAATTTATAGCCCTCCTTCTAAGCGGGGTTGTTTTCTGTACGAATTTCTGGGGCCTATTTGGTCGTTTTTATCAAATCGCGCGTGATTAAAAAAACATACTTGCGGCAATTTCAAATTGAAGCATGGTAAAATGTAAACCATACTTAATTACTCATGCAGGGGAAGTAGATGATTTTATGAATTGCAGGGGAAGTTAAAGCACATAACCTCACATTTTCATTATTTACAAAATCAAAATATTCTATCTCGTGTGTTTACGTCCAATAATTTCCCAATTTTTTGCATAAAACAATTAAAAATATGTCTCATGAAGAACAAGGATTCAAGGGTATTTTGTGAGTCTCTCGATTTAAATCTAAACCTAAAAATCTGTTCCTTTTTCCAGTTGTAAAACTTCTAACACATCGATCGGCCCGGCCCCGCGGCAAAACGACATCATGTCATCACCTTTTCGTCAAAGAATATGCACAGAAACGGTCGCAATCAATTCTGGGTCCTGGAAAAACATTATTTGTTGTAAATGTTCCACCGTACGTGCGAGAAGATGATTTTAAATTTGCCTATGAACATCATGGGTTCAGTCTGGCGGAATGTTATCTGTCCGAACGGCCACTAACACTGACCGATGTTGACCAGATGCAAGCGCAACAAGATGACTTTAGTAAATATTTTAATCCAAAGCCACATCTGAACGCTTTTAAATGTGCCTATCTGGTTTTTCGGGCACCCAGTGACCTGCGAAGGGCTATCCGAATCGATGAACTTTGCCTGTTTGACGCGGAACGTGAGACGACGCTGGTCAGTGGACTGGATGCTTGGATGAAACAGTATATGGATGGAATTCCAAAGCAGTTTGAGCTTAAAATGGCCGTTGTCAAATATATGGACATGTTTGAGACAAAAGAGCAAGAACTAAAGGAGGCCGAACGACAGGAAGAGGTGGTGGACGAGGATGGTTGGACCACGGTAAAAAAGGGACGCAAAAGTGGTTTCGAACAGAAAGAAACAATTCTGAATAGATTAGAGGATAAAATTGCCGTCGGTAAGAAGAAGAAAGAGTTGGCCAATTTCTACACGTTTCAAATTCGGGAATCAAAGCAACAGCACATCGTTAGTCTGCGGAAACGGTTCGAGGATGACAAACGTAAAATTGAGGACATGAAAAAGGCTAGGCGCTTCAAACCTTACTGAAAATAAATAAATTTATCGCTAACTCTTCTGGGCTTTTATTATGATTTGTAGCAAGGGATTTTTGGGCAGGGTTTCTAGGCGACACAACAGTTGCGTTGTGTTGCCCGTCAACAGGCGCGTTTGAAGGGCCAATTGAATTGATTGGGCAAATCGTTCTAAACTCAATTGAATATTTTCATCTGTCTCTGGATTGCCACCCGATTCACTTATCTGTTCGGAACGTTGTTTGAGCGTTACGATTATCTGACCCAATTGTAGCGCGTGCAAGGACGTTGATGGGGAGCGATTCGTCTGACTTGGTGTGGTTGTTGGCAGGGCCTAAAATGAGAATAATGAAAATGGGAGGGTATAAATGTTGGGACTACATTTACCTGCATCAAACTTTGCAAAACAGCTAAATGTAGCCGACTATAGGGGGCTGATGAAAAGGGGTTAGACATCGGTGCCAAAACGGACCATCGAATTAGACCGGCTAACGGTGTAATAATTGGCATAGGAATTGCGCCTGGCGGCAGTGCCAGCGGCGGTTGATTTGTCAGACATAATGTTGGATTCTCGCTAACCCACTCGGTAAATACGTCCAACAGCATATCGGGCGGCATTGTCAGTTGGCCATTTTTACTGTCATTCAGATAGACATCAACCACGGCCGTCATAAAGTTGATCGTAAATCTGGGAGCAACCGTTGGCAACAGCCGCAGTTGATGCGAGCAGTTTATCGAGAATATGATAAAATCCTCGACCAATCGTTGCGCCAACTCAATGCATGGCGGTGAGGTGGGTCCCAACTGTTGCATCCAGGTGCCGGCTGCCCGAAGTACGGCTCCTATGGAACCAGTTATCGATGTACTTACCAATTTTGCCAGCACCCTCGATCGGGCATACGGCGTGACGGCCGATCCACTGAACAGTGATAGGAATATTGCATTTTTTGTCATCTCATGGCCGTCTCGAGAGAAGAACTCGACCAACACAACGACCAATTGGAATTCCTGAATTAGTGTCAACGAATTTTGATTCATTTGTTGTACGCTGGCCGCCCCGTACAGTTTGTTACGCATATCCTGCAGATGCGGATGTTGTTTCTTCTCCAGAAATACAAATTCCGCTATCAGGTCTAAACAATGATCTTGCTTTTTACTGGCCATCAGACTCTCTGTGGGTTTTGGGGGGCAATAAACAATATAACATAACCTCAATAAACAAATTATAAATTACCAATTCGCAATAAAGCTTCGCTGGCCCTTTGTGGATAGTCTAGTTTTTTTAAATTTCGTTTATAATCTAAATTGGACATTTTGTGGAGCGGATTTGTTTCTATACTAATATTTAATTCCGCAAAAGTCTTATTTGTGTACAATTTTCTATTTTTATTGATCGCGTTCACTGGTAAATTGATTCAAGAAAAATAACATTTGTTAGGTTTTATTGTACTAGAGCCGTAAGCACAAATTCCATTATTTTAATTCCTTTGTAAGGTTTTGTTTGATTTTTTCGACCACAGAAAATCATATTTTTTTGCCGTTGAATTCAAATTGTTACGAATATTTAGAAAAAATCAATTTTTTATGCTCAAGGATGTCATCTTTAAGATTGTAGAACTTTAAAAAGATTTCTGTCGTAACAAATCCCTCCTTAACCCGTTCTCTCCTCCGATTTTAATGATTTTTCATGAAGATCCGTTGGTATTTTATTGAGCTATCTTTTCAGTTTCCTGCGAGTTATATTTGTATATGTTCTCGGGTTATAAAATAGTTTATATAATCACCATCGTGTCTACTCCATAAGCATATATAGACCAGAGTTTACCCATTTTTCTATCTGATACCATGGTTTTCATATCAAAGGTGGAGTGTTGTCAGCAACTCGCACTAGCCATATTTTTTGGATACCTTTGGGACGAGTTTTTTTGTTGGTATCATATATAGGTGGACCAACAGCTTTAAGTGACTGCCGAACCACCTGCGAATGAAAGGTGATAGCCCAGTTCTGAAAATTTGTTGGCCCTGCCGAATGCTCTTGATCACAAAGCTGTGCGCTAACCACCATAATATGCTGTCTATCATCAGGCTTAAACGATATCTCGCAACTTACTTTCTTTATTCTTAATTTTAATTCTTTGTTAATTGTAATTTATAAATAGAACAATGGACCGCCCATATATTACATAACGCAAATTTTCAGATTTTCTGAACCCCTCCCACCCCCGTTTCTTATAAAGATCTTTAAAGACATACTTCAGATTCAACGTATCATATTTATTGATTATTAAAAATGTGCAAGAATTATTTATATAGTAAATGTTTTGTGGGTGGGAATTTAAATTTAATAACTTAAATTCCCACCCAACCAATCAATAGACTTAAATCGAAGAATTTCCTCTTCAGAAAATTTAATTCTCGGTTTAAACCAATCGATGAAATGCTGCAGCAGCTTGATTATTATGGCTAGGGAAGCATTTGAATCGGTTTTGTCATCCGCTTCGATTACTGGGTTTCCATAGCTACTGCAACTTGGGGATCTTGGTCCCCCGGTGGAGATGGACCGCCACCACCACCAGTTGAGGAGCCTGTTGCATCAGCATCACTTCCACTCTGTCCACCGACTGTTCGCTTTTCAATAGCGCTAACATATTCATTGGTTTCTTTGTCGTCCAAAATGTGGAAGGGTTGATCCTTACCCACCACCGCGATGGAAATATTCTAAAATACCCGAAAAACAATTAGAAATTTAAATTCAACAAAGCACCAAATGGTTCATACCGAATTGGTCAGTAGGTCTTCATTGGGCAGTGTACCCTTAAGAGCTTCCAGGCCGTGCTTAATTAGCTCTTCCTTAGTGCAGTCGGCGAACTTGGTCAAATGCTTCTCCAAGTAGGTTCGAGCACTTTGCGAACGAGAACCAATCGAAAAGGCTTTGCAATTGAAATAGTTGGCACTTGGCAGCACTTCATAGATATGTGGACCTTGGTCATCGTAACCAGCCACCAAAAGACCAACGCCGTACGGACGACGATCGTAGCGTTGTGTGCAAGACTGCATCTTATTGCCCAGCGTCATAATCAGACGGGAAACGGGAAAAACTGTGTCATTTGAGTACTTGTAGTCCAGACATTGTTGACGCATGTAACGACTTAAGATGCGTGCGTCGGCCGTAATGCCAGCAATAGAAATGCCCAAATGATCATCGATGGGAATGATTTTCTTTTGAAATGAGGCTAGTTCGGAGGAAGCTCGTTTTAGCGCCACCAAAACGGCATAATCCTGACACTTTAGACCCACCGTAGCCGAACCCAATTTTACCGCTTCCATTGCATACTCCACTTGATGTAGTCGGCCCTGTGGACTCCACACTGTCACATCACTGTCATATTGATTGCGGAACTGTGAATTCAAGAATGAGAATTATATTTATACCCAAAAAAATAAGGTTATGTTTGATTGTTTGTAAAATTGTCGGCAGTCTGCAAAAACTATCACTTTGCATCCTGGTGACAGGCTATAGTTTTTTAATTAGACAATCCGTAAATCTTACCATTTTTCTTTAGAATTTGCAAAAAATATCTTTAAAAACAAAATAAAAATTGATCGGCAGCTTTTTGTACTTTTTGCAATTTAATTGTATGAAGTTAGCTGGAATAGCATAGCGGTGGGCTGGCGGCTGAAGTTTGCTGTGCGGCAATAGAAGTACTAGATTTTAAATCTATTACAGTGATTTATGGCCGATGTTCGCAACAAACAGTGCTGCCCTATAAACACTTGCAAAAAATGCTAAATGTGAATTTAGATTCGAAAAAAATGTATTCGCCTGTGTCACTCAAAGTGTGCGACATCTGGATATTTTTTAGTGTACTCACGCGGCAGTGAATATTTGTAGGCAAATCGTTTGTTTATGTATTGGTTTGTATCTGACGCGCACTAAGAAACTAACGCTGCCTAACTGGATGTACATTGGCGAATGGTTATGCTGTGGGATCTTGGACCAATAAAGATTGATTTGCTCGAATATCTATGAATTTGTGGGTTTTTTGTATGTTAGGTTAAGTACAGTTTGAACTATATTTTATAGAATTCGCCTCATTTATGTTAATATTATTATTTGCATTACGTGTGTTGTGTGAATGTACATCAGAAAAATGTAACAATACTTTTATTTGAATTTATTTTAAAGATGATAATGTTCGGTATATAACTCGTTAAAACTATTTTTATATAATTATCCATATGCATATGTTGTATAGCAGGAAACTACATGATATGATTCTTTCTAACATAATTAAAGAAATTTCGTATTGATTTATGTTGAATTATTTGAAGCTCATATATATTACACAGCTCTACAAAATTACACTTTTTTTGGTGCAGATTTAACATAAACCTTTTTAGGGTAATTTTCGGTCGCTGAACTCGAAAATGAAAACCATATTTTTCGGGCAGCTCTTGTTTTCGTGATATGGTCAATCCGTTATTTTGAAAAAAATGAAAAAATTTAAAATCCATATTAATTAAAAAAATTAAATTATAAAAATGAAAATATTTTTTAGAACAACTTTATATATCCTAAATATAGGAAAACATCAAAAGAAACAAATACCAAGCAAGTCATCATCATCGTGTCCTTTACTCCAAAGCGAGGGAGCATAGGGACCATTTTTACCCTTTTTCTATCTGATACCA
>JANSTW010041938.1:0-14313 GCA_027564275.1 Diadocidia ferruginosa
TAATTTGGTTAATTAATTTGAAAATATTTTTGTTTTTCTATAAAATATAAAAATTTATTACATATATAGAAAAATAAAAAAATAAAATAAAAAAAACCTATTGATGATATTTAATTATATAATTATAAATAAAAATAACATAAAAATCTATAAATGATAGAATGATCTTCAAGATCTTTTTTCGATATACATTATATATATACGATTAAAATACTTGCGATCTCGTTTTTGTTATAAAATTCATAAAAAATTTAAGATAATTTATAAAAATCTTTGTCCATAAAATATAATTTCTCTTAAAAATAGGCCCAAAGTCAAAATATAGATAACATTTTGCATACGTAAAAATATGAAACCTTAACCTTTATTTTAACGCGTTTTAAAAATTTTAGTAATAAAATTTATAACAAAAGCTTTTTAAAGTGACAAATCGCAGTTAAAGTCTTGGGAAATATTTTTCTCTATAGATGTCACCTTACTATTAAAAAAAAAGAAAATTAATTACAAAAATTTGGGCCAATTTATATTATATAGATTTATTGATATCTGCGAAATGGCCAAAAAAATCATTTTTATTTGTTTAGTGTTTTTTTCTGGCCAATTTATTACTATAAGATTTTGACATTTTTTTGTGTGATCATTAGCATATTTATTGTTATTGCATTTTTTTCAAAAATTTTAAATAAATAAGTTAGGAGAAAAAAATTAGATGACCTTTTGCAATAAACTATCAAAAATTTCGATTTTAATAAACTGATTTGTATCTATAATAAATCTTTAATTTATATTAACATTTTGTTTTTAAATTAATTAAGCAATTATATTGATCAGAAATTCAGAACTAACTACATACAAGAAAAATAAAATTTTGTCAAAATTTTAGTGAAATAAAAAGCGAATTTTCAATGCAAGTGTCATCATCATTGTATCCTTTACTCCTAAAGAAAGTGTCATTAAATTTCATACACATTCTTTCTATAGCAGATAATTTAGTAGCGTGAATCGCAAATTTTTTTTTTTTTAAATTGGTAAAATAATTAATTTTTAAATATAAAATTATAAATCTTATGAAAAAGATGGGTTTAACCTTTGTATAACTGCTAGTTATTATTTATTTTTAAAGCTTTACACTATGTTGTCATACATTTCCGCTTATAATAAAGAGATAATCATTTTCGGTAAACTTTACACTATAATTCGCCACTAAATAAGATAATAAATTATTTAATATTTTTTTTATATCCATCTATATAATATCCTAAAACGAATTGTTCAGAAATTTTAGAGGAAAAATAATTATAAGATTAGTTTCGTTAAAGCTCGCATAAAACAAAGCCATTAACTCATTGCGCAATGTAGGTAAATCCGAGAGTAATAATTTGCGCATATATGTATATGCACAATGTAAAAGACATTTAAACATTTTTATGACTTTTTAACTACAATAAATTAAATATATATACAATAAATTATTTAATATATTTTCATATAATATTTTTAATTTATTATACTCGCTTTAAAGCACTGCACCGAGAAGGTGCAAAAAAAATCTCGAATATATTTTTCATTTAAAATAATTAAACGTTTTTTTTTTGCTGAAGCAGTTCATCATTAATGATCTGCTTATTAAGTAATCATAAAAAAAATTAATTAATTTATAATTTTATGTTTTTCTACTGTTTACTATGCAGTAATAAGAATGAGGCAAAAAAATGATAAAAAATCTTTATTTTCTATAAAGATATAAGTTATAAGTATGGGTGATTTTCAGATAACTGCGACAATTTTCGCATTTTTTTAAGAGAATAAAATAATAACTCCACTGACGAAGGATTAGCCTAGAAATAGTGCCACTCATGTCGGTATATGAGTAAAACATGATATTTTTTAAAGCTCTGGCGATAGCTAGAGCCAATAATATTACCGATGACCGATTACCCTAAATTTCAAATTTAATAATAATAATTTCATTTCGTTGACCAAATTTAAAATTTGTTAACATTCACTGTCAGACAAATCCAAATCTCAGGTGTGACTTTTATATATAGTATAACAAATTCAGCTATAATCAGGAAACATTTTATTTAAAAGTTTTGGGAGTTTATAGAATTGCTCAAATTAATAATAATTTACTTAAGGATACTTCATTTAAAGCATAGGATATTCACTCGCTATTAACTTGTGATTATGCGATAACATTTGGTCACATATAACTGTTGTTGAAAATTTAATAGAAATTTGTATATTTCTTTCATTGGTATAACTAACAGAAAAATAGAATAATTAAAGGCTCTTTAGTCGTATTATTAGTGAAAAAGATATTATATAAGCATGAAGGTAAAGTTGCCGCGCAGCGATTTTTTTTTTAATAAATGTCAGAAAAAAAACACATAATTTATACCAAAAATGTAACATATAATATATTGTTTTTAAATAAAATAAGGGATGTCCTTCACAAGTTAGATGGAAAGCTTTTTGCAAATTTCGCAATAAAGTTAGCCAACGCATTAGAAATGAAAAAGTTCGAATAAGGCACTCCGTTTTCCATACTGACCACTCTAATTCTCGACTTTGGCGTTCGATTAATAGCTTGAAAAAGCCGTCTGTTGATTATAATGGTTACTCGCCTGAAGAATTTGTAAATCATAAGCGGATGGGGTTCTAGAAGTGATGATGTCTTGGCTGAGTGTGATTCTAGTTTTTCGTTTCGCAGCGCAACGTTTGATGAGCTTTACTTGGCACTTTTCTCAGTTAAGTTAAACGCAATTGGGCATGATGGTATTTCCCTAAAATTTGTCAAAATGATATTTTCATCAATTCATGGTCATATATTGCATGTTTTTAATTCGATTTTGACTACTTCAAGTTTTCCGATATCGTGGAAAAATGCCGTGGTTCGAACTATACCCTGAAGTTTCTTCGCCAAGTTCTATTGATGATTTTCGATCAATAAGTATCCGTCATGTTCTGTCTAAGGTATTTGAAGTAATAATGAAGAGTTAAATGTTGGAATTTATGTCATTAAACTGCAGATTGCATGAGTCTCAGTCTGATTTCAGGCAATTTCATAGTGTGACCACTGCTGTATTAAATATCACTGAGTCTGTTAGATGCAATATTGATAGAAATTTGGTTACTTTCTTGGTACTATACTTGATTTCAGTAAAGCGTTTGATAGTATTAACCATGCAAAGCTTTGTAATAAATTAAAATCCAAATTTGTATTTTCTAACTGTAAAATGCTGTTTTCGTATCTTACTAATAGAACTCAGCAAGTTGTTATTGATGACGTGTTGTCTAGCAGAGTAGTAGCTTTTGTTCTTGGATCGTTGATCGTTTCTTAAAATTCGATGTCGAATTTGATTCAATCATCTCGATCCTGAAGTCAATTTTATTGATCGAATTTTTATTAATAAGAAATTTAAAAGTGTAGATCGAAAAAGAAATTTTGATGTTGGGGATATGGTATACCAGATACCTAGTTATTTAAAAGAAAATTAAAAATAAACAGCTGGTATCACCCATATAAATCATTATTGCATATATACTGTGCAATTTATGTCTTTTTATTTAAATTTATTATTTTACAAACAAAAAAATTTAAACAATAAAACATTTTACTTTCTTATTTGCTCCATCGCATTATAATACAATGATGATGACAATCAATATAAGCGTCTTCTATATACCAATTCGCCGGCATTACAATAAAAATAATAATAGTAAACAATTTATAAAATTAAAATTAAATCTAAAAAATAAATATCGTTGACAACATTATAATGATAATAATATTATGTATGTTTTCTATGTATAATTATTATGCTAAAAAGTTGTTTTTGTTTGTAAAAGTTAAACAGATGAAAAACAAACAGAAAAAGTTGAAGAAGAAAAAATCTTTCTAAATAAATTGTCTCTTAAAATACAAAATATCGATTTACAGCACAATTTAAACTTATAAGGTGATGGATAATAATGTCATTGAACATAAATTAAGAAAAATAAATTAATGTTAAATATATATGTTTAACATTAAAGGTCGCATTAAATATATATATGTTTTATAACGCATTAATATTTAAGATAAATATTTGAACGATAAGATGTTGTTGATATTTTACCAGCAAGATATAATCTTTCGAATGTAAATATTATATTTTGGAGATTATGTTTTATGTAATCAATTTCATAATATTATGTTAGATTGATGTCTTCTTTATATATTTTTCTTCCGAGTTGAAACATATTAACATATTAATAATATCGAATATTTTATTGCATATAGGAAGTAAAAATTTAAAAAAATAATTAACGATGAATTTGACCCTTATGTTTTTATTATCGCATTTGAATCTCTAAAAAATTCTAAAAAAGATAAAATATTTTTGAATACACTTAGTTATCGGACACAGGAATTTTTTTATCAAAAATTTGAAAACAGATTCGGACTTACGTTCCAATGTGGTTCGGAGTGGAGTTACTTACAGTATTGTTTTAGCAAATTAACATAAAAAACACTTGAAAGATATAGCCAAACATATTTTTGAAAAAAAATTCTCCTCTCCTTTGTAGATATGGGCAATAAATGGTCAGAGATTATCCAATAATGCTGTGGTACCATTCCACAATGGCTTGGCGGCGGCCGATGGTCATGCCAATATTGAATTAATTGATGTAAAATGTGATGCAGCTGCTGGAATAAGTGTAACAATTGAATTTGATAATGTATTTGCTGGTGTGGTGTACAGCCAGGGATACTTTAACGATCCGAAATGCCGGTAAGATATATTTTGAATATACCTGGAAATTAAATTAAAGCATCTTCGATTGTATAACAATAATATTATTTTTTATAAAAACATCCGTTTGCATATAATATGGTTAAGCTTAATATTTATAATAGTTTTATAAATCATTAATTTTTTTTTATGATTAATGCTTTGTTTTGATGAGATTTTGTACTATATTATAAATTTCGTGCATATATTATAAACATTTTTTTATTGGAAGATGTCAATTTAAATTTATTCATACATAAAAACGAGTAATTTTTTGAAAATTTATTGCCTCTATCAAAATATACTAATAATATGATCAATAGAATGTCAACAATAAGAATTTTTTATGCATATAATATTATTGCTGGTGGTTTGATACAAAAGAATATGTCCCTGACATTTTATCGCTAGGAAAAAATTTTATTCAAAAAATGATTATAATTTCTTATCTTTATAAGTTTTATTAATAAATTAAATTTATTTGTGTACAGATACGTTAAGTCTGGTGGAACTGAACGATCATATACATTTCAAGTACCATATAACGGATGCGGAAGTAAACGGTCTTGTTCAGCGTGTTCATCGATTGATAACATTCTGGTTATACAGTCAGATGAAGATGTGCAAGAGCAATGGGATACAGCACGCAAAATAACGTGCAATCAACCGAATTCGGATCAAGAGAAAATCGTAATTTTCAAGCCATTTGTGGTGGATATGCTGGAAGTGGTGAGCGTTCCGACGTCCCAAGGAGACGTTGATTGTTGGATGGACATTCAGCGAGGAGAATTTCCAAATGTTGAACCACTCAGTGAGATAATAAAAATTGGAGAAAAGTTAAGTGTTTTGGTATTTTTACGTGATCCGAAGCATGAATACGATATAATTGTACGAGATTGTTGGGCATTCGATAACCAAGATTATGATGCCACAACAACTGGTCGTCTGCAATTATCCGATAAACGAGGATGTTCACGAAAACAAAAGTTATTTGGTGCTTGGAGCAAGACAACTCAAACCGGAAATACAGGCGCTACACTTATTTTGCACAACACATTGCATGCCTTTAAATTTCCTGATCGTATGCAAGTTTTTCTCAAATGTGATGTTGAGGTAAGTGTGGATTAGGAGGGACTATGACAATAAATATATTGTTTATATCAATTCGTTTTTTTTAGATATGTCGAGATGAATGTGATGTGCCTCAGTGCAATGAATCGATTACACAAGTTATTAGTAATGAAATTACGACTTCTGCACCCGTCGATAAGATTCCCGTTAAAATACCGCCTCCAATTTGTGGCCCTGGTTCAAGAGATGCAAGATGTCCACCACAACTAACTACCAACGAAGTAATTAAACAGAGCACAAGGACACCAGTGGAAAATTCGACACCTTCTGCCGATAAGAATCCGGTCAAAATACCCCCTCCAGTTTGTGGTCCTGGTTCAAGAGATGCAAGATGTCCACCACAAGTAAGTACCAACGAAATAATTAAACAGACAACAAGACAGCCAGTTGAAAATTTGCCACCCGCTGGAAGATCGAAAGAGGAAATCTATTGTTTAAGAAATGCAAAAGATCCTCGGTGCGCACAAAAAACTACAACATCATCTGGTCCAAAATGTCAACCAGGATCAACAGATCCGAGTTGTTTAAATACAATAACGAACGAACCAGCAACATATCTGCCTCCCTCTTCGACAGAAGCTCCGGCAAACTGTTTTAGAGGTTCTAAAGATCCCCGTTGTTCAAGAAATAAATCAACAACTCTATCCCCTATTACACAACCGACTAGAGATCAAACTACAAGGCCGCAACCTTCAAGAGAACTATCTACCAGACCAACAAGACCACAACCAACTAGGGAACAACCAACACAACCACCATTTGTTGCTCAAATAACGACAGTTCGTACAAAATCTCCCACAACAGAGTCCTCATCTATATGTTATCCTGGTTCAAATGATCCCCGTTGTAGTGATAAAGAGGTTCCTACATATCTTCCTCCTTCAAATAAGCCATCAACTTCAGCACCAACTATTAGGAATACAGTTAGGATAGTTACAACTACCCGATTACCAATAACTGAAAAAAATACTGAAGTAACACCAGCTCAGTCTACAACAGCAAATTGCTTTCCAGGATCACGTGATCCTAGATGTCCTAAACTAGTAACAACAACACAAAGTTCATTATCTTCAACTAAAGTACTACCTGTGAATTGTTATCCCGGCTCTAAAGATCCACGTTGTAGTTCAAAAGAAGCAGCAACTTATCTTCCACCTGTAGAACAAACGCCACCACCTTCTGCTAACTGTTTCCCTGGATCAACAGATCCGAGATGTCCAAAACCAGTAACTACAACAACCGCAGCAGCTCCAAAATGCTTCCCTGGATCACTTGATCCTAGATGTCCAAAAGTCGAAACAACAACTAGATCTCCTGCATCTCAAACACTTGCACCAAATTGTTTCCCTGGATCTAGAGATCCGAGATGCCCGAAAACTGTAACTACAACAAAACCTTCGCCAACTGAAACATCAGCTCCTAACTGTTATCCCGGTTCAAATGATCCAAGATGTCCTAAACCAGTTACAACAACTAGATCGCCAATCTCATCAACAGTGATTACAACAAGAGCTACTCCAACTGCCCCATCTGCTCCCAATTGCTATCCAGGATCGAATGATCCAAGATGTCCAAAACCAGTTACAATAACTAGAGCTACAACCGCGCAACCAACACCTTCCATATGCTATCCTGGTTCAAGCGATCCACGTTGTAGTGATAAAGAGGTACCAACATATCTTCCACCTTCGAGAGCTCAAACTACAACAAGAGCTCCAGCATCTCAATCACCATCGGCAAATTGTTTCCCTGGATCAACAGATCCAAGGTGTCCTAAAATAGCAACAACAACTAGAGCCACTTCAACGGTCCAACCGGCCCCTACTTGTTATCCTGGGTCAATAGATCCAAGATGTCCAAAAACTGTTACAACAACTAGAGCTTCGACTGCATCACCCGCATCAAATTGTTTTCCTGGATCATCTGATCCAAGATGTCCTCAAACAACAGCCAAACCTGTATCAACTGCAACCTCAGTTCCTAATTGTTATCCTGGGTCTGCTGATCCGCGTTGTAGTACCAAGGAAGCAGCTACCTATCTTCCACCTTTGAAAACTCAACCAACACCAGCACCTTCAGTAAATTGCTACCCAGGATCATTAGATCCGAAATGCCCAAAGCCTGTAACAACAAGAGCTCCTGCCACTCAAACACCTGCACCAAATTGTTTCCCAGGATCAACAGATCCAAGGTGCCCTAGGCCTCTAACAACAACAACAACAAGAGCTCCTCCTACTCAAACACCTGCGCCAAATTGTTTCCCTGGATCAACAGACCCAAGATGTCCTAAGTCTGTAGCAACTACAACAATAAGAACTCCGCAAACTCAAACGCCTCCATCGAATTGTTTTCCTGGATCATCAGATACAAGATGTCCACATCCAGCCACCAGGATACAAACTACAACTGTGGCACCAACGACTTCGATTTGCTATCCTGGCTCTAATGATCCACGCTGCAGTAACAAAGAAGTTCCAACATATCTTCCACCCTCAAAAATACCACCTACTTCTTTACCAATATCAACCCAACCATCAGCCCCAAATTGCTTCCCAGGATCAAATGATCCAAGATGTCCTAAGCCTGTAACGACAACAACAAGAGCTCCTCAAACTCAAACGCCTGCACCTAATTGTTTCCCTGGATCAACGGATCCCAGATGCCCAAAGTCTGTAACAACAACTACGATACCAACAAAAGCCCCAACAACTCAAACAACTACACCAAGATGTTTCCCTGGATCGACAGATCCAAGATGTCCAAAGCCTATTACTACAACAAGACCTACAACTACGCCGACAACATCGAGTTGTTATCCTGGATCAAACGACCCGCGCTGTAGCAATAAAGAGGTACCAACTTATCTTCCACCTGTTAAAATACAACCAACTCCTAATCCATTGACAACTCGTCCTACAACAACAACAAGAGCTCCTCAAACTCAAACGCCTGCATCTAATTGTTTCCCTGGATCAACAGATCCAAGATGTCCTAAGCCTTTAACAACAACAACTAGGGCTCCCCAAACTCAAACGCCTGCACCTAAGTCTGTAGCAACTACAACAATAAGAACTCCTCAAACTCAAACGCCTCCATCGAATTGTTTTCCTGGATCATCAGATACAAGATGTCCACATCCAGCCACCAGTAAACAAACTACAACAGTGGCACCAACCACTTCTATTTGTTATCCTGGTTCAAATGATCCACGCTGTAGTAACAAAGAAGTTCCAACATATCTTCCACCCTCAAAAACACCACCTACTTCTTTACCAATAACAACCCAAACAGCAGCCCCAAATTGCTTCCCTGGGTCTAATGATCCAAGATGTCCAAAACCAGTAACGACAACAACAAGAGCTCCACAAAATCAAAAGCCTGCACCAAATTGTTTCCTTGGATCAGCAGATCCAAGATGTCCTAAGCCTGTAACGACAACAACAAGAGCTCCACAAACTCAAACGCCTGTACCAAATTGTTTCCCTGGATCAACAGATCTAAGATGTCCTAAGCCTGTAACGACAACAACAGGAGCTCCACAAACTCAAACGCCTGCACCTAATTGTTTCCCTGGATCAGCAGATCCAAGATGTCCTAAGCCTGTAACGACAACAACAAGAGCTCCACAAACTCAAACGCCTGCACCAAATTGTTTCCCTGGATCAACAGATCCAAGATGTCCTAAGCCTGTAACGACAACAACAAGAGCTCCCCCGTCTGGTCCAAATTGTTATCCTGGCTCAAACGATCCTCGTTGTAGCAATAAGGAGGTACCAACTTATCTTCCACCTGTTAAAATACCACCAACTGCTTCTTCGTTTACAACTCAACCTACAACAACCAAAGCTCCTTTACTGCAAACATCTGCAGCAACTACAAAGGCTACACCTACTCCATCTCCTAAGTGTTATCCGGGCTCAGATGATCCCAGGTGTCCAAAGCCATTTACAACAATAAAAACCACAACAAAGACAACACCTACTAAAGAGGTTCCCACTTATCTGCCCCCATCAAAAACAGAATCGACTGCAACGCCAATTACATTACCAACTAAACCACCAGCACCTAATTGTTTCCCTGGATCGAAAGATTCTCGATGCCCAAGCCCTGTTACAACTACAACAACAAAAGCTCCGGTAACCCAAACACCCGCACCCAATTGTTTCCCAGGATCAACAGATCCTAGATGTCCAAAACCGATAACTACAACAACACTAGCAGCGCCCAACTGTTATCCAGGCTCAAATGATTCAAGGTGTCCTCGTGTTTCAACAACAACTACTAAATCTCCTCCCACTCTTCCTCCTGTACCAAATTGTCTACCAGAATCAAATGATCCTAGATGTTCCAATAACAAAAACCCCGCAACATATCTCCCACCAATTGAGTCCACTAAACTGGTATGTTCATCTGATTCTACAGATCCTAGATGTCCACGACCTTTTACGGTAGCAGCAACACCTGCAACACCTAAACCAATTTTAGATTGTAGGGCTGGATCATCAGATCCAAGGTGTCCTAAACCTACTGCCCAGCCAAGCAAATGCTATCCCGGATCTACTGATCCAAAATGTCCAGCTCCCTTTACCAGTGTCACCGTCAGACCATCATTATGTTATCCGGGTTCCACTGATCCAAATTGTCCTCCATCAGCATCCACCCCTTCACACTGTTATCCAGGATCAAAAGATCCAAGTTGTCCACCTCCACCAGCCGATCTTGTAACCGGACCACCATCTACATATTTGCCTCCCTTTGATGCCGTAACCCCGTCATCGAAAAGAGCGAAACGAGCAGCAGATCATCCACAAACAAAAGAAATAATTTCTTTTTCACTTAATTTTAAAGGATATCAGTTTGAAACCGAAAACTAGAGATTCGGATGCGGGAAGCGTGTGCATGTATACTGAGTAAGTGCTTGTGATTGTGTGATGTGTTAAATGTTAAATTATGTTGTCTTAAGATTTTAATTTTTAATAGTTAAGTTGCGCATTTCATTAGTTTGGATAGAATTGTATTTATAAAATGTAATTTAGTTGTAAATTTAATACAAAAAAGCTGCAATATACGCCTGCCATATTGTTTAGTGTAACGTCGTTATAAATTAGATTTAGTTTTTTATTTTTTGAAATTCGATAACTGCCAGAGATCAAAAATTATTATGCTTCAATTTGTATATGCGTACTGATAAAATTATTATATATATTTACTTATTTTTAAGGACATTATTTATCCTTTTTCGATAGAATTTAAATATTTTAAAGCAAGTATAGGAACCGGAAAAAAATTGTAAAGAAATTGTAACTAGTTTTAATGAAAATTTTAATGAATGAAAAAAGCTTGCCTTATTATAATAAATGATATATGTTAGCTTAAAGCTTATAAATGTAAATATTTTTAATGTAAGTATTGTTTTTTTTAAATAAATAAATAAAATAATTTTCTAAATAGTTTTCATTTATTTTATTTATATTTATTATTATAAAATGTGACAAATTAATTTTTACAAAAAAAATTTATGCGGAAGCGGTCTGTTTTGCGCTGAATTCGGTGACGCCATTTAATTGCATTGTTCTATGAGACAGTAATTTAATTCCAATATAATTGTAAAGAGTCTTTCATTATTCGTTTAAAATTTACAATTTAATTTATGTGGAAAAAATATTTATTTGGATAATATATGGTGTACACTCAGTACTTGAACTTAAATTTGTCGGTTATTCCAAAAATATGAATTGTCTATACTTAATCAGGCACTCAGAGACTAGGAGGATGACTAAACTGAAAAAAATATTTTTTTTGTAAAATAATTAATTTTAAACAGCATATTATATACAGTAAAGTGCGATATTAGGGATTTTTTTGTCTTACTAAAAAAGGTCAAAATAACAATATATTGGTATAGATATTTATTTTATTTTTATTTATTAATGACCTTCTATACCCATTTATTGTTATTTTAACCTTTTTTAGTAAGACAGCTTTGGAGTATATGGACACGACGATAATATTAACAGTTGTATAAGGGTAAATGTTGCTACCGCTTAAATTTTAGAGTAGCTGACAACACGCCACCTTTGATATAGTTGTCAATGAAAACCATGGTATCAGATAGACATAAAAGGGTAAAAATGGTCCCTAAGCTACCTCACTTTGGAGTAAAGGACACGATGATGATGATAGAGTGTACATTTACACACTTTATTTTTATATAAACGAATATATGAATGTTTCCGGTGCGAATAAGACATAATCTTTCGACTAATACAAATACGCAATCTTTCCCTAAAATTCATTAACATTTACCTTACCTATTTGCCCTTAATTTACGAAAATAAAAATTAAATAAAATATTTACAAAGGAAGATGGGAAGGGCAAGCACGTTGATGGTGTCGGAGGGCAACATATCTTGTAAAAGTCGGGTAAGTTTTTCCGTCTAAAGTTATTCTTTATATGCGGTATATATTGTTCCAAAAAATGCAAAGCGATCCTGCACTATATTCCATTTCGATGCACGAACCTAAACATATGGAATCGATTGTGTTTTAAATTGCGCAACATATGTAAAATTATTTTTGAAATCGTCTAATTACTAAGTTAATCAAATTTGTGTTAAAATTTGATAAATCAGCGGATATGAACTGGCTGGAAAGAAAGACGAGAAAACGAGTTTTTTAAGTATATGCAGAGGACAGTGAAAAACAGTCTCGGTTAGGCCGCAGAGATAGAAAGTCTTGTTTCGACCGTAGAGAAAGAAGGTCTTAATTTAGACGCCGAGAAGGCAAGTTCGATTTGACCGTCAAAAACGTCGCTTGGCTTGGTCTGCGAGAGAGTCTAACACCATTGTGAAAGCGCATGATGCCTGTCAGAAAACAAAGGCCATTCCATATCCTCCACAAATTCCCGATCCCAGGACGAATCCGATTGCTGGCTTACAAAAAAACATCCAATAAATAAATTCGCCGAATATTTTATAGAATAGTGTTAAAAATTTATAGAATTCTATTGAAATTCCTGATAATAAAATTGTTTTTTATTTGAATCGATTATTATTATATAGACAATTATTTCAACCCCTTCACTTATACATTTGTTCTATTTTTATACCCTCTAACAATAAATATTCCCTCAATTTATTAGAATAGATATTTAGGTTAATATCTTTTTTAGTGTTAATTCTATATATTGATATATAGATATCGGCGGGTGTATGTTAATAATATCCATATAAGTATTTTATGAAAAAGAAAATATTCTGTGCCTGCGTTATATTAAAGCCTATATGTTAGGTTCCTTTATATGAAATCTATTTAGTTTTATTTATTTCTGTTTAAGCACGACACAATTTTACACACATCTAGGTAAATGACACGAGATATTATGACAAATTTCTACGCACCCTGATTTTGTATGATTAACATATATTAACATTATTTTATAAAGTTAGTAACACAGTGCTCGAAGCGAATGATTTTTAGTCTATTAGCTGCTGGTCCTCACAATTTTTTGCCTCGCTACCAAATGCTCTAAAAACTTAAAAATCTGCTAACGATTTTTTTTGCCAGTTTCCTGACTATTTTTAAATCCTCCATTTTTCCCATCAAAATTGATTGATTTTAGATTTTGAATTAAACGATGATGTATCAGTGACGATTTTTTTTGCCTGTTTCCTGACTATTTTAGAATCCTCGGAATTCTATTAGAAATCGAAAGAGAGTGTCAAAACAGTGCGATTAATATAGAAGACTGTTCGATTCGTCCATTTTTGTCATCAAAATCTGTTAATTTTAGATTTTGGAAAAAAACGATGATGTATAAGTGACGATTTTTTTTTGCATGTTTTCTGACTATTTTCAAAACCTCGGAATTCTATTAGAAATCAATAGAGAGTGTCAAAACACTGCGATTGCTATAGCATGCACTCCGATTCGTTAATATTTTTCATCCGAATCTGTTGATTTTAAATTTTTGAAATAAACGACAATGCGTATAATTTAAGATTTCTTTATTGCCTGCTTCTTGACTATTTTAGAATTTCCGGAATTTTATTAGAAATCAATAGAGAGTATCAAGAAACTGCAATTGCTATAGCAGGCAATCCGATTCGTTCATTTTTTCCATCTAAATCTGTTGATTTGAGATTTTGGAAAAAAGCGATAATGAATAATTGAAGATTTTTTTGTCTGCTTTTTGACTATTTTAGAATTTCCGGAATTCTATTAGAAATCGGTAGAGAATGTCAAAACACTGCTATTGCTTAAGCAGGCATTCCGATTCGTTTATTTTTTCCATCCAAATCTGTTGATTTTAGATTAAAAAAAAGCGATGATGTATAATTCAAGATTTTTTTTTGCCTGTCGGAATTCTATTGGAAATCGATAGAGAGTGTCCAAACACTGCTAT
>JANSTW010041960.1:0-14310 GCA_027564275.1 Diadocidia ferruginosa
GATAGTGCAACTATGTATAATATATAATACTATATAATATTATATAATAGTATACATAGTTGAACTATTCCTTGCATTTTTCATATATTATTATTATATGTAACTAGGTATATTATATTTTATAGTAGGTAACTATATATAGGTATTTAAAAAATCGCAATAGTGGAACGCAAGACGCCGCAATCTTTAATATATATAGTTAAAATAGAAGAAAATTTAATTATCTTCTAATAAATATCCAAAAATAGTATTATAATGATATATTCTTATAATAAGTAATTTTTGTTGTTTGAAGGAAAACTTCACAGCCTCCACATGCTATATATAATATAGGCACAAAATGTTCCCTAGTGCCAATAAAAACAATTTCTTTCTTCATCGAAAAATCTTCAATTTGTCTTTTGCAATCAAATTCCATTAGCTATTATTTTTTGTATATATCAACCTTTTATAAATGATAAAATAATATAATATATATGTATATAGCCTATCAACTCTGTATACATATTTTAGAAAAGGACATTATTCTTACAGCTTGAACAGCTAGGTGTATTATACGCATGATATGATTTGTGTATAAATATGAAAATTTTCATCACAGAAGTGGCAGTTTATCATAAACATTAAACCAGCTAGCTTTAGTAGAGTGATAAGTGTCGAAGAATATATTTATTATAAAAATCAGGGAAAACCTGTTGAAATTCAAATATATTTACTCGATTTCTTTTAAATAAAATATAACTTCAGTAAGTGTATAACTGAAAAATCAGATTGTTTTTATTCAAATATAATACAGTAGTGGAGTATATAATATAGTGACTTCCGGAATATAATATTATAAGATTTTTTCTTTTTAAATAAAATTTTGAATTTTGAATAAAGTTTTATAGATTTTTATTATTTTATTTTTTATGTTTTTTAATAAGTAAATATTATATATTATATATATCTACATAAAGTCGAAAATATGATTATATTATTTTCCATATAATCGTAATTAGTATAAAAAATACTATAAAAAAATTAATTTCTTTGTGCACGGTGAAGTTATAATATATTTATTGGTAGTAAAGTTTTATGCTGATATATTACATTATAATATTATATAATAATTAGTGTGTGCATATATTTTTTACTATATAGATTATTATATTTTGGTCTTCTTATTTCCCATGAGAAAATGAAAATGTATACTATAATATAGCTAGTTACCTATAATAGGTTTTGTGGAGATAGCATTTTTTTTAACTATATATACAATACGTGCAGATGTCTTCGCAGAATAATTGTCTTTGATATATAGGATAAAGTATCTATATTCTATAATAAACTAACTATATATAGTATATACACCGTGTAGTATATATAGTTCTTAAATTAATTTTTGATTCCGTGCACAATTTTCTTCCAAAGCTTGCCTTAAAAACAGTGACCTTTATATATGTAGTTTAAAAACACCGTGTCCTAATCCAAGGAAGAGTTAACTTACTTATAAGTTTAAGTTTTTTGCTTTACACAAAAAATCGATCATATATTGAGGTAATTTAGGTCTTAATTTGTGTGAAAATGGTTCAATCATGATGTCCTGATTCAGAAAAACTAAAAAAAAATTCCAATCGTCCGTATTCAAAATATTAGACACAAGAAAGTTTTGGAAAACTGTTGGTGCGGATGAGTTTTTATTGGTTTTATGGTTTATATGGGATTGAATTTGCCGTCTGTAGGTCAAAGAGGGATCCCCGATACGATTTGTTTGTAAAAATAGGCGAAAAATATGAGCATATAGGAAAAAAAATACTAGTGGGGATTTGCCCAAATTTTGGTGTGGTGGAATTTTTAGTGATCACATACTTCAATCCCAAAGTATACATTTTGGGTCTCTATAGGTGGAGGGGACCTCCCATACCTTTTTTTGTAAATATGATTAAATTCCAAATTGCTTACAACTAATACTGATCATAATTCAGTTTGTGAAATTTGGATCAGAATTTCCAAACAATTAGATCAAAAAATTCCAATTTACTAAAACAAAAAAACATTCTTTGTGATTGCCCCGCTCTTTGCAGGGCTAGACTTCGTTATTTCTAGGTAATCACATACTTATGGACCCAGCTCAGCAAATGCCATAAGGTGGATATAATTTCTTATAGTTTAATTTGGTTTACAGGTACGTTTACGTGGTATCAAAACGGCATTTTTTAATAATTGTGGGCTAGCTCGTCTTGTTGCCACTGCAACCAACCAACCAACCCAAACCAACAAAAAAAAGTATACAAATTTCAGTTTTCATTTAGACGGATTTGAACACAAATTTTGAGAGGATGAAATTTATATAGTGGTCTGGGGTATGGGACCATGCATTTGGGGTTTCTTCGTCTTATATGACTTATTTCAATTTTCCAGTTTTAACAAACAACTAATAAAGTGAATTTTTTTGTCAATTTCAGCAGCGATAATATAATAATGTTTCCATCACGATTAACGGTAATATTGGCTTTGGCAATGTTTCTCATTATTATTGCCATGACCAATATGGCAGAGGGTGCATACAGAAAACCACCATTTAATGGCAGTATATTTGGAAAAAGGGCAAACACCAACAACAACAATAATGGTACAGAAAATTATTTATTTAAAATGTGGTAAAAACGAAAATTTTTAATTGAAAAAACGTTGGACATACATATGAATAAACATTTTTGTTTAACCTGGAAACGACACCAGGGCAACTTTTTTTCTAATAGCTTCTCATCTAGCTCGATCCACGTAATAAAAAAAAATGTTGTTTAATATTTGCCTGTATGTACCCTTGAACTTGTAGTTTTAGGTCTTTACAATAATACACACCACAAGGTTCGACCGATTTTTTTTACAAAATTGTTAAAGTCTGACGAACTATTTGTGAAAGTTAAATTTTTGAAAAATTGGTCTAACTTAGCGTTGAATATTAGCGTCAAAATACAAATTTGATGGTACATACTAGTAAATATTAAGCTTAATTTCATATTTTTACTTCATGGACCAAACT
Source organism: Diadocidia ferruginosa (assembly GCA_027564275.1). NCBI lineage: Eukaryota > Metazoa > Arthropoda > Insecta > Diptera > Diadocidiidae > Diadocidia > Diadocidia ferruginosa. Next base: position 3,029 of record JANSTW010041960.1, read on the forward strand.
ATATGAAAAAAGGAAAAAAGTTGAGCAACAAATCGCTCTGGTGTAGTTCCTAGGTAATTGAATCTCGCTTTGTCATATTTTAAGAATAATCGCAAAACGTGTACTTTTTTATCTCAAATTTTAAATTTTGAAATTTAAAAATAAATACTTTTTTTCAGATTATGATACAAGTGGCAAAGCTCTATCGGCAATGTGTGAGATAGCCGTTGAAGCGTGTCAATCATGGTTTATGCAAGAGAACAAATAATTTTTTGCGCGCGAAAAAACCACCCCACATAATAATTTCGACAAATACAGCTCTATGGAATGAACGACTCGCTACTCAAGGAACAGAAAACTCAATGAACAAAAAAAAACATATTAATATCAATAATATTTAATTAAATAAAATTTTATATTTTATAAAAATGAAAAAGAACAATATTTGTGTAATGCTGCGATTCAATAAAATGGAAAGTAAATTTAGAACAAAATAGAAAAAAGTTTTTAATTATATTATTATATAGTTTAACGGACAAATATTGATGTTAGGTGTGTATTTAGCAATGTTTATTTTCTTCATTCAAATTTATTTTTATAAAACCTTATTCCTTTTAGCAGAATTTATTTGTTTTTTTTTAAATCTAATTCTAATAATTTATTTTTGAATAAATTAAACTATATATTTCATTTATATATTAAATACATTTAGTTTTTTTAATAATCTTTTAGTTAACCCATTAATGCCGACACATACACGTGAATTGTTAAAAAAAAACTAGTTTTGTTGGATCCAAAAGAACAAGCAAAAATACAAAATATAGTTCATTCAAATAAATTTAAAAATATTTGCTGGGCCTTATTGGGTTAAAAGACGAAAACAAAAAAAAAGAAATATTTTATTATCTTAAATAAAAATTAAAATGTTATAAGATTGCACCCATAATTATTGTAGCCTCCTCCATAATTATTGCCATGGGGGCCACCACCTCCGCCGCCATTACCACCACCCCCGCCACCACCAAAACCACCTCCTCTTCCGGCAAATGGCATTGGTGGTTTTCCATACATTCCACCCCTACCGCCACGACCTCCCCTTCCACCTCGGCCACCTCTAAATCCATTAGCAAATACACTGTTACTGTAATTACTAAGCCCCCCATTAAGTTGTGGCGGAGATTTTTTATTGTTACTCTTGTCATTTGCCATTTCCAACAGTTTGGGATCGATACTTTGATTTGCCTCTTTTAATACTGCCACCAAATCTTTGGCTTGCTTTCCATTGTCTTTAGTAAAAAATGTATACGATGTGCCCGATGTCTCCTGTCGTCCTGTACGTCCGATACGATGAATATAATCTTCAGAACTTAATGGAAAATCATAATTGATAACAAATTTGATGCCATCGACGTCCAATCCTCTGGATGCAACATCGGTTGCCACTAAAATATTTGAGTCTGGGGTACGAAAATCGCGTATAACGGTGTTTCGTTCATTTTGGGATTTGTTACCGTGAATAACGCCACATTTAACGCCAAAGCTTCGTATAAATTTTGCAAGTATATCGACACGCTTTTTGGTCTGGGCAAAAATTAAAATCTTACCAGGAGCAGCACTTTCATTGTAAATTGACTCTAGAAGATCTTTTAGTTTTTGTTGTTTTCCTCCTTCTTCGCATACCTCAACGATTTGCTGAATGTTATGATTTGCCGACAGTTCCAATGAGCCTATGTTGACCTGAACATAGTCGCTTAGAAAATCTTCGGCTAACTTACGAACTTCTTTGGGCCAAGTTGCGCTCCACATCAGCACTTGTCGATCGGGACGGATTTGATGAATAATTTTACGTATTTGGGGTTCAAAACCCATGTCCAACATACGGTCTGCCTCATCTAAAACTAAATACGTGCATCGTTTTAGATTGGTAAACCCATTTTCAAGAAAATCTATTAATCGACCCGGTGTAGCTACGATAATTTCACAACCATCTTGTAAACTCTTTCCCTGCGGTCCTTTCGACGCACCACCGAAAATGCAAACATTGCGAACGCAAGACTGCGCTCCAAACTCGCAAATAACCGATTGGATTTGTTGGGCCAATTCTCGTGTTGGAGCCAGAACCAAGGCGATTGGTCCGTCGCCATTTTCCAGTTTCGGTTGATTATTTATGTGAACAATGGCGGGCAATATAAAAGCAAGTGTCTTGCCAGATCCAGTTTGTGCTACACCCACCATATTACTGCCGCTCAAAGCAATCGGCCAACCTTGTGCTTGAATTGGTGTTGGTTTTTCGTAATTTTGTTTATTGATCTCCCGCAGCACATAGTCTGGTATGACTACTTCGTTGAATTCTTGAATGGGATTCGGAGCCGACCCGGTAATTGTAATGCCATGTTGCTGACGATATAAACTTACGTCTTGTGATGGACGATTCAAGACTGTCGGATGTGGTGTGTAGAAATCTTTTTTCAGCGAACTCAGTTGAATGGTTGACCAATCCGGCACCAGCAATTGTACGGGTTTGTTGATAATATGATTGGGTTTTCGGTAATCCTTCATAACTCTACCGCCCCGAACAAATCCTCCTCTTTTCATTCTATTATTGAAACCTCCACGATATCCAGCCGGACCACCACCGCCTCGTCCATTATTTTGCGGAGCCATGGTTGTGGAATTCATTTTTATTTTCAATTATTCTATTGTTTTTTTCTTGCTTATACTTTTGATTTGCGAGATTCACAGCAAGTTCTTGATTAACTGTAATAGAATCTCTTTCAGAATTTAAAGAGTTTATAAATTTGTTACCAATTATTTTATGTATTTTTTCCCATTTCGTTACGACAAACAAATATTTTTTGTGTTTCTTCTTCGTACCCTTTTCTTCTGATTGACACTCGCTTGGTGGCCGCACACACACACACTAAATAAATCGATAATTTTTTGTGCCACACACAACATACCAACCTAGAAAAATTAAATTTCGCTTTTAGTTCACATTGTGCTAAGTGCAGTTTTGTAGTTTGTAACGGTCTAGATTTATGCAATAAGGAATAAAAAAATATTTAATTAAAATATTATGAGGTATAATATAAATATTTGTTATTCAATGGATTTATGCACTTTTCTGAACTGTACAATAATAAAAGAAATTACCGATGCAAATTTATATAGTCTATCCATTGAATTTTAATTTAATTGTATTTCGCTGGATGATTTTCTAAGTATGTTTTTTTAAAAAAAATTTTTAATTTTTTACATAAATTTATGTTTTTAATTTTTTTTTAATTGTAACTTAAAAATTTAAGGCGTTATTTATAGGAAGTGGTTTATGCTTTGGGAATTCCTATTCCTAATTCCTAGCCAGAAAATATAGGATCATATTAAAAACGGTTTGTCATGAAAGAACCTAGTGATCAGATTAAAACAGTGATAATAATAGTTTAGCCCAAGACCTACCTACAATCGGGTTGTAGTGGCAAATTATTATTTATATGATCATATAGAGAAAGTTTTGTATCAGTAGACGGATTTGTCCAATTATTTTCCGGGTTTTTAATGGTTCTATACTCTGAAATTTTGATTAGCGATATCAATAGGTCAAATGGAAAAGACGGGTTTATTTATGAAATGGGGTACTAGATTACCAATAACCGTAACTTCAAAAAATAGTAAAAGCAGCATCCTATAGTTTTACTGGGTGGGCTCTCGGACCGATTTTTTTTATAAATTTCATAGTTTATAATTTATAGTTTTTTTTTATTTTATTTTGCAACTTTATCTGCCACATATTATTTCTTAGATAAATATTACTTCAAAGCACAACCAAAGCTAACAAGTTATTAGTTTTGGCTGTGCTCAGACATAATATTATATTCAAATAGAAATTGATAATTCCAAATGAACCAAATATATCCAGCACTAAACATATTCACTTTCGATGTTTTATTTTTGTGATATTTTTACAGTGTATAAATTCTGATTAGATTTTTATTTTGTATTTTTGTTTTTTTCCATTTATTTCTCTTATCAGCGAAAGATGATGATGGTCTTTTAAATTTTGTAATCTTGGGAATAAAATTTTACAATTTAGTTTATTAATGTTTTCGTCGTGGTCGTCTAGTAATTGTTGCGATTGACTTGGCGTGTATTTTTCTTTGATGTTTTGTAAATTAATACTTAAATTTCGATGTTTAAAACAAACAGATTTGTTCGAGTTATAACAGGTGAATATATAAATTATTTTTTGCAGTCGCTTAAATGTTTATGTTTTTGTTTATTTTGCTATTTTAAGGTAAAATAATGCCGGGATGCTGGAGAAACGATGACAAAAAAAAATTAATAACTTATTCGTTGTGCGTATGCAATGTATATATTTAAGAAAATACGAAAGAAAAATGTGGGTTGCTGGACGTCGCGTATGGTTCTTATCTTTATTTTGTGGATTTTTTTTATCTCTGTATGAGTAACGAAATATAATAATAATTTACGTAGACAATATTTTTTCCCATCTGAAATTTGGAGGGATTAAAGTTACTACTAAACTGACATGATTAATGTCGAGTAAATTTCAGACTTGAAGTATTCTCGTATCTGAAAATCTATGATTTAGACAATAGGCTTTCCATTTAATGAACCAATTATCCAAAGAAATCCAATAATAATTCTTTTTAAAAACAGGTGCCCTAAACTTTGCGGTTATCTTTCTGTTTTTAAACGAATATATTGTAAAACTCATGTTTCTTTAATGCCTACATACATATTGGTACATTAATCTAATCTTGAAAATTTTTGGCAATGTTTGTTTATTAATAAGAAAATAAAGAAAAAGTAAAACGTATATAAATGTGTTGATGACGTATAGCTGAATGAAATGTTTTTCAATTTAATAAATAAACATTCCAACCAACCAAAATATTATAATCTTTATCAATATACGTTAATTTTTATCTGCATTATCTCTGAATATAATTTAATAACCTTTTTACACGATTCATTAATCAGTTCTTGACCTTTTATGTTATATAGAGAGAAGAGTCTGAGTTATTTTTAGAGGTTTACATTTAATTATATAATTACTTGCAAAATTCTAATCTACTAATCTTTAATCAGACAATATTGTACAAATAGTCGAAAAAATACAAGTAACTATTGTCACACTTTAACTTTAAAATTCGGACTAGCAGAATTAGTTTTATAATGATTTTAGCTACGTGCACCCAAACCTATTTAAAAAATCTAAAAAAGACTTACAAGATAATTAATTTAATTTATGAAAAATTATAAAATAATTTCGAGATTATTTTTTTTTGGAAATTTCGAGACATTCTCTAACGAGAGGGGGTAATCACTTAAAAAATATTTGTCCCACTGGCTTCCATGACTTCCATGACTTCCAAATGATTTCTATGACTTCCACATGACTTTCATGACTGCCATAATACTTCCATATGACTTCCATGACTGACATGACTTCCATCTGACTTCCATGACTTCCACATGGCTTTTATGACTTTCATATGACTTCCACTTGACTTCCATATGACTTCCATGACTTCCATATGACTTCCACTTGACTTCCATGACTTCCATATGACTTTCATAGGACTTCCATATGACTTCCATGACTTCCATGACTTCCACAGGGCTTCCATGACTTTCATATGACTTCCATATGATTTCCAATTGACTTCCATGACTTCGATATGACTTCCATTACTTCCACATGGCTTCCGTGACTTTCATATGACTTCCATGACTGCCATATGACTTCCAAGACTTCCACATGACTTCCATAGAGGTTGTTCCAATAAATAACACGCATTATCCAATCACTTTAAAGTTTCCTTACACATTTCTCAAGATATTTTAAATTTTCTAAGCAACTTGATCTTTAGAAAATTGTGTCTGCTATGGCAGTTTTACATAGCGTACACAATTTTCTAAATAGAGTATCATCTCGGAAAATATTTTCCTTTTACTAATAATTTGAGAGAGAAACCACTTAAATTTGGAAATAACCGAAATCATTACGAAAATCAAAAATACAAAAAAAGCCATAAGTCTTCTAAAGGTTTCCAAAATTTCTAACTATATTAATAGATTTTGATAGAATATTAGCACGATTTAGAGTAATATGGCCGCTTGCAGTCTTCTTCTATGTTTAAAAAATAGAAATAATATCAAAAATGTTTATAATACTTGGTACATTGATAATTTGTACAACAACAACAGTCGTAAATGATATACAATAGCACGATTTTTGAAAATATATCCAACTTTTGAAATATTTTAATTATTTCAATTTTCTAGGCTATAGTTTGTCCGTTTCTAGAAAATTTCATGTTTTTCAAAAATTTAAATTTGTGAATCAAAATTTTGGAAAATTTATTCGAATAAAAACAATTTCTTTAAAAATTGCAGGACCATTTGCACGTAATTATTTAAAGGATAAACAGACCAAACACTTATTTTCAACAACAACCCTAAATTTGAAAGATGTTCGAGATTATCCGAGTGAATCGACATTTAAAATGTCCAAAGCTTTAATCGTTACAAAACTATCTCGTTACGAGTTCGAACAACATCGAAATTCAAATCTAAATCGAAATGAATTGGAATCATCAATTCGAAATCGTGGAACCAATTTTGAGGCGATGCTTTACTATCACAATCTACACAAAGATTTTGAAAAGAAGGTAGCCGACAGTTTTAAAGAGCTCGGTGTAAGTGTGCAGCTAGCAAATAGGTGAGTGTTTGGAAAAAAAAAACGTTTAAATTCATTGTCATATTATATAATAAATTTTATTTGTGTAAATAACAAATTTCATAGAACACAATTAATATTTTCAATGAAAATAATAGAAAAAAATTGCATACTTTTATTATCTCTTCTATTTTTATTAAATTTTATTTGATTTAGAAACGCGATTCACGTGCTTGTCTGTATAAGCGCACAAGTACTCATCATTTAATTGTTTACATTATTCTGTTATCGCATTTTATATAGAATGATTAACTGGTATAGTTATAAAATTTGAAACTAGTTTACAATTATTTGTATATATTGTAGAATTTCCAAAAATCAACGCAATAAATGTGATATTTATTTCATAACCAGAAAATCTCATGCAATCTTATTGTAGTAAATTAAATATCATAATCAACAATCAAATTAAACTTAGGCCAATGCACTTAAGGAACTTGATCCTTTAATTTTTTTGTTTTCGCCGCAATGTCATAACAAACTTATCGTTTAACACAGACTAAAATGGTATATTAGTATACTTTTAAAATTCAATAAAATCCGTTATTTTGAAAATATTTTTTGGAAACATTCATTTTCAGAAAATTTAGTATTGTCCTAACAAAATAAATTGTTTCGCTCATTTCCAACGATACAACTATGAACAGGAACCCAAACAAGAGTTACGTCATAGAGATCTCCAATAACTGACAGTTTCTCATGGCATTGTGTTGAATTTTGTGCTGTTAATCGACGATAAAAAAGCAAAAATTGCAATCGATTACACTCACCCGCAAAAGACACTCGCCAAGTTTAGGCGTCAGATTGATTCCGACTTCGAGCCGTCATTGAAATTTACCTTGTCAAAACTAATCAGTGGGTTGCCATCTGCCCACTGCTTCCTGAAACTTAGTGTGAACGATTTTTTGTTAGTTCTAATTTATTATATACTTCCGACTAATGAATGTAAGCTGTTGGGACCATAGAGCCTATCCTACCAATACCCAGAATCTCTAATTCTAACAACTCTACAACTAGCATATTAATTTTATGTGAATGTCAGATGGTATCAACTTTGTAAAGACATCCAAGGCCTCTGTTGGCGTTCTCTTTGACCCCTAGCAATGAACTACGTTGAATTCTATAAAACCTCTTACGGTTGTGGCTCTTATCTAATGCTGACCACCATTCAAAATCCAATGGATCATCCATGGACGAAGGTCACAAGTTTTACCAAACGTCTTATTACCCGAGTAGAAGGCGATATTAGCTTCTTCCAGTTAAGTTTATAGTCTAGTATTAGACCTAGATAAAGGTGAAAATTAGTGCAAAACCTCCTAATTTAGAAGGCATATACACGGGAATTTTAGTTTTTGTAGTGAAAAGCACTAGACTGGACTTATTCGGGGTTGACAGATAGTCCGCAATCCAGTAGACCATTCATTTGTCAACCAGATACAAAGCCCATCTCATAATATTACTTATAGTCGATAAGCAGAAACCATCGCTTTTGATTGCAGTTGCGAATGAAAGGTAATAGCCCAGTTGTGAAATTTTTTTGCTCCGACCGAGGCCTCGAACTGCCGATCGCTGGTGCTTATTTTAGTGGTGAATTATTTTCTCTATACGTTTTGCCGTATAAAATGAAAATTCACCTGACATTTTCTTAACAAATTTCTGAAGCAATTTCTTTTCACCAAAATACTTGATGTCGTCTCTCATCCTATAGTATTTTTACTTAATCGCAGACGACGAAAAACTCACCTTTACCAAAATTTGCCGCAAACAAATTTTCTTAAATTTTTTCGACTATTTTAACAAAAAAAATTCCTTTTTCCCTAGAAAAAATTAAATGAGAAATTAGTTCTCTAAAAATAAAAATTATTACATTTTAGATTGGTGCTGACAAAGGAACAAATACAATGGGCTGATATAATTGTGCCGATCGGTGGTGATGGAACATTTTTGATGACCGCTGGCCGGGCAAGTCCATTAGTACCGGAATTGCTGAAGACGCCAATTGTTGGCTTCAATTCGGATCCTCAACGTTCCGAAGGTAGACTTATGTTGCCCAAATATTATTCAAATAATCCAAAAGAAGCTTTAGAAAAAATTATGGAGGTAAGTATCGTGGTATTTGGCCTATAATGTTTTATTGTTTCGATTTTTTAGGGTAATTTTAAATGGATGCAAAGATCTCGTATTAAAATAACGTTATTAGGACAAAATGGCAATATGCCGCAAGCTATGGATTTACACGAACACAATTGTCCGCTGTCTTCGTCCATCGATCCACCACCAGAACCACTGAATCAATTTGAATCATCAAAATACCATTCAAAAGTAAAACGTATTCTACCGTATTTGGCATTAAATGAGGTTAGTTCTGACGATAATTACTTCAAACTCTCCATAGTTATTTTTTTAAATTCCCATTTAACTAGTTTTTATTTAATGTTTCTAGGTATTTATCGGAGAAACATTATCGGCAAGAGTTTCTCATTTACAAATAAAAATCGATGAACAGGAGAAAATGACAAAAACTAAAAGTTCTGGACTGTGTGTTAGTACAGGCACTGGATCAACGTCATGGTTGACTAGGTATAATTAATTTATTCTACTAAAATGACTAATTATCCAAAATAATCTTTCGATAGCATTAATCGATTATCTGTAAAAAATGTTGAAAAACTTTTGAACATTGTGTCGGAGAAGAATGGGTCGCTGAAAAATATAAATTCAAGTGAAATATGTGATGAATATAACGATCGACTTATTTTTCCACAAGGTTAAATTTTTCCCTTTAACATAATTTGAGAATGAAAACAATATTTTTTTTAATTTTAGATGATCCGAGAATGTGCTATTCTATAAGAGAACAAATTTGTGTTGGTGTTTGGCCAAATCCAAAGGGCTTCGAGTCGGTCGGATTTGCTAATAAACTTTTAATTAAATCACGTTGTATTGATGCAAGTAAGTTTATTTATTTAAAAAAAGTAACTTATTCAATGTATTATTACGATCAACAAATTTAGAGTTGACCGGTTGTTTGTTGTTCAGAAGATCGTCAATTTTTGTAGGTTGTATTAAAATTTCTTTGGATATTCCATAGTATTTAATTGATCCATTAAGTAAATAGAATTGAATGCTTATCAAAATTGTTGCTGTAAATGCAAATTGATAGATTTGCAAATACGAAGATTCATTTAAATAAATTTCAAATGCCATTAAATATGCATTGGCCATTTGATCCAATAGTAAAAATAAGTGAAAGATTATCGACGGCAGGAGAAAGTATCTTTGATCGTATTTCTATATAAACAAAAGAAGTTAGCAAAATTAATTATTTTTCAAAGTTATCATAAAATTGATTTGTAAATTCATATATTGAATCAAACTAAACATATATTGTAAGCGGAAGGTCTGTGGGTCAATTCTGCCAATTATAATGAATTATATGAATTAAGGAGATTGTGTAATGTTTAAGCGACACTTGGGAGTATCCAAACGGATTTTCATATTAATTGGAATTCTACGAAAGATCAGCTAGTAATTTTGGCACATTATGGAAGAATTAAGCCTTTCCGATTCCGAGTTATTTATTTATATTTATTTATTTATTCTAAAAAAATACAATCCATAGGCTTCAATGCCTAGTATATAAAGGATATAGGAAAAAAAATTAAATAATTAAAACTAAAAATTGAATTGAATAACAAATTAATTGAATACTTCACATTCCGAAAATTCAACCTCCCCCCAAATACACACCACCAAAGCCCCACTAAACCCAGCAAAAAAATTAAAACTTTAAATTGAAATTTCTTTAAAGTATCCAGTACTTGTTATCCTAAACACCCCGCAACTGCAGCCGCAACCGATTATCAGCACAAGTCAGAATGTGCAAAAAAGCGACAAAAATTAGAAGGAAATAATAGTTCCCTTAAAAGAAACAAAAATCAAAAGAAAGGTAGGCGAGCCAAAGACTGCGGCTAAAAAGTACAAATAAACGAAATCCGAATCACTGCTCTTAATCGATATTGAGAAATCGCTCACAAGCCCGTTTAAAATCGTCGAAACTCTGCAAATTACGGAACAACAATGGGAGCGAATTTCATAATCTAGCCGAAGATACAAAAACGAGCCAAAAACAAATTGAGAATTGTGAGCCGGAATAGAAATATGGCACGTTCTAACAGATCGGGAAAAAGCAATTCGACGACGCAAATAGATAAGCTGCTGATTTTTTTAAATTTTAAAAAGCAAAAGTAGCACCCTGAAGTTAAAAAATGTAGGTAAATCGCAACGCAATAAACGATGACGAAAATCGAAGAGGGAAGATAAATCTAACACAAGAATTAAAACAAACATTAAGCGTATGAAGGCAAGAAGCACTACACATAGAGAAAATTTCACAGCCATATAGAAAATGCGGTATTATTAGTGACTGTATCAATTTAAACCTTATCTGAGTAGGCAAAAACCATCAATAGCATATAGCTTACGGAGTGTAAGATAAACTTTCGCACACAGGCCACTAATATGCTCATCCCAAGCTAAT
>JANSTW010041971.1:0-14303 GCA_027564275.1 Diadocidia ferruginosa
TATTTTGAATTATTTTCAAGTATTTTGAATTATTTTCAACTATTTTAAATTATTTTGAACAATTTTAAATTATTTTCAAGTATTTTGAACTATTTTGAATTATTTCGAACTATTTTGAAATGTCAATAGATATTTTATTCTGAATAAATAAATGGACAAACTGACCTTCTGGGCAAAATCGGTGATCCCGCAGCTTGTTGTTGGCCATATTCCAAAAGATTACGTCTCAGCAGCAACGGTGATTGTCCTCGATTAAATCTATTGGTTAAATAAAATTAACTAAAAAAATCAAAACTTATAAACACCCGATTATATTACCTTGGTGGTGGATCTGGACTCCGGTGTCGACGATCCAAACCGCTTAGAACGTGTGGACTAGGCGGATGTATTGACTGTTGATAATTGGCCGCATAAATTTGTCCAGATGGATTTGTGGAACGTTTATCTAATCGATGGTGATGTTGTTGTTGTTGTTGATGATAATAATTCTGATAGTCTAAACGTTCTTTGTCTTTTATTGTCTGTTGATGATGCTGGTGATGATGATGATGATAATGGTTATTCGAATTATTTTCTCCGGCCGCTAAATGCAATTTAACGTAAGAGGCAAAACGACGTTTGACAACACCTGCAATTGAATTGAACCATCCTGTATGCGGGAGCGATGCACGACAATTTTTCGGTTTATATTAAATGGATGAATGCGGCCGCAGCGAACACACACAGAGCAATAACAAACAAAATAAAAATGGAAAAAATAAAAAATGGCGATGGTTAAAATTAATTTAAAAAAAACTAAGTAAAAAGCATTGTTTTAAAATTTAATAAAAAAAAATATTTGCCAGGCGAAAATTACGTAAAACGCAAAAAAATGGTTAAAACTCTGATTTTTTCATAAATTTTCTGATAATTTTTTTAATATTTAGTTATTTATAGCCAATAGGATTATTTTTAATAAAAATTATAAAAAATGCGCAATCAGTCTTAACATTAATCATACAATAAAAATGATATAAATTAATTAATGAATGATCCAGACGAAAAAAGGGGCTGAGAAGCGAAAAGCTGTTAATTTATATAATAAACTAAATTTATGTAATTGTATAAATTTAACTTTAAAAGAAAATCGAATCAAGCAATTAAGTATTTGATTTGCTTTCAGAGTTCATCGTATTCTAGTGTCTTTTAAGAGTTTTAGGCAATTTCGAAAAAAGAAATCCGATGGATTTGATAAAATTTCAGGAACTTTGTTTTACAAATTTAAAAAAAAAATTAAATTATTTCAATTAAATTTCTAAAGATTTCAATGAAATTTCAAAAGATTTCAATAAAATTTCAAGACATTTAAAAGAAATTTCAAGAGATGTCACTCAATTTTAAGATTTCTATTCAATTTCTAAAGATTTCAAAATATTTCAATGAAATTTTTAAAGATTTCAAAATATTTTAGTGAATTTTAAAAAAATTTCAATAAAATTTTAAAAGATTTCAATGAAATATCAAGAAATTTCAATGGCATTTTAAGATTTGTATAAAATTTCAAAATATTTCAATGAAATTGCAAAAGATTTCAATGAACATTTAGGAGATTTAAGAGAGTTCGATCAAATTTCTAGAGATTTAAAGAAAATTTGAAGGGTTTTATGAAATTTATAAAGATTTCATTGAAATTTGTAAAGATTTAAATGAAATTTTAAATTTTCAAAAAAGTTTTAAGAAATTTCAAGAGATTTCAACGAAATTTTAAGAGTTCTAAACATGAATGAACATCAATGAAATTTTAAAGATTTCAATTAAATTTTTAGAAGGTTTCTAGAAAGTTTTAAGAGATTTCTATAAAATTTCTAAAGATTTCAATGAAATTTAAAGAACTTTATTGAAATTTAAAGAGACTTCAATGATATTTTAAGATCAAATTTATACAGTGAAATTTTAAGAGATTTCAACGAAATTTTAAGAGTTCTATCAATTTTCCAAACATTTTAATGAAATTTCTAAAGATTTTAATTAAATTTAAAAAGATTTCAAGGAAGTTTTAAGATATTTCAATGAAATTTCAAGAGGTTTCATTAAATTTAAAGATTTCTATAAAATTTCAACGAAATTTCAGGAGACTTAATAACATTTTAAGAGTTCTATGAAATTTCAAGAGACTTCAATGAAATTTTAAGAGTTTAAATTTGATAATTATCTCAATGAAATTTCAGAAGATTTCAATGAAATTGCAAGAGACTTCAATAATATTTTAAGATCAAATTTATAAATATTATAGAGATTTTAACGAAATTTTAAGTTCTATCAAATTTCTAAACATTTCAATGAAATTTCTAAAGATTTAAAGGAAGTTATAAGATATTTCAATGAAATTTCATTAAATTTCAAGATTTCTATACAATTTCAACGACATTTCAGGAGACTTTAATAACATTTTAAGAGTTCTATCAAATTTCTAGAGATTTCAATGAAATTTCAAAAGATTTCCATGAAATTTTAAGAGATTTCATTGAAATTTCAAGAGATTTCAATTAAATTAAGAAGTCTTGATACAATTTAACAATATTTCGATAAAATCTCAGATTTCTTGAGATTTCAAAGTGCAAAAATCATAATATTCCGAAGGAACATCAAATTACCACAACAATAAAACCTTTAAAAAATAAATAAAATTAATCCAACTATACCTTGATCGTCTCTGGTTGTACTTGTTGTGGTGGTCGATGTTATTGGCGTTGGTATGCCTGAGCTACAATTATTTTTTCCGCCCTTGCCAACATTGTCTGGTGGATGTGACATTGTTCGACCGTACAAATTATTGCTATAAATATTCTGTTGATACAACGACGAACTTGTCGTATTCGCTCGATCGTTATTGCTATAGATATTTTGTGGTGGCGGCTGCGGAGGCGGTGACGGGGAAATCGATGAAGACGTTTTATTGTTTAATTGATAATTGAATTTAGTTTTTGGGCTACTATTGGATGGAGGCAGTGGTGGTGGTGTTGGTTGCTGGTAATGTGATTGTTGTTGATAGATTGGAATATTTGAGGTGTAATTTGGTTGTTCATAATTATTGCTACGGTTAAGATTTGGACTGGGATATTGATTTTGGATTGTATTGATGGGAGACGATGCGGTTGTTGGCGCTGCCAACGGTGGTTTTTGTTGGATTAATATTGGCGGAGTTTTCGATGTTGGAGACAATGGAATTGGTGGAGTTGTCGATAACATTGAATTATTGGAAATTGGGGGTGAGGAGGATATCTGTTGATAGTGCTGATGTTGTTGGTATTTTGGTATGTGACTAAGAAATGGATTTGTGTTTTCTTGTTGTTGTTGTTGATGCTGCAGCTTTTGCTGTTGCCGCTTGTCTGCTTTGTCGCTGCGCAATTGACTTTGTTGATGGTAGAACCGTTGAAGCACTGAAATTAATATTAAAATTTATTTTTACAATGAATTTGAGTGATTTTCTGCTGATTTATTTAAAAAATCATTGCACAAGAGAAGTTTGATCTAAATAACTCAGATTTAATTTAAATCTGAAGATGTTTTGATGAAATTTTTAATTTTAGATGATTTCAATAATATTTTAGAAGAATTCAATCGAATTTTTAATTTCAATGAATTTTTAAAAGACGTCAATCAAAATTTTGAAGATATCAATTAAAATTTAGGAGATTTCAATGAAATTTAAGAAAAATTGTTGAAGATTTCGATGAAATTCTTAATTTTAATAAAATTTTAGAAATTTCAATGAAATTTTAGAATATTTCAACAAAATTTTGAAAGATTTCCATAACATTTTAGTAAATAGGACTTTAGAAGATTTTAATGAAATTCTGGCAGATTTCAAAACAATTTCATTGAAATTTAAAAAGATTATCCGATGAAATTCTTAATTATAATGATAGTTTAGGTTAATAAACTTTTAGAAAATGTCAATGAAATTTCAAAAGATCACAATGAAATTTTAGAATAAAAATTAAAAATTTAAGAAGGTTGAATGTGATCAATGAAATTATTAATTTAAAACAAATGTTCGAAGATTTCAATAAAATTTTCAAAGATTTCAATAAAATTTTCAAAGATTTCAATGAAATATCAAAAACTCTCAATGCAATTCTTAATTTAAAATAAATTACATAAGATTTCGATGGCATTATCGAAGATTTCAATGAAATTTTTGAAGATTTCAATGAAATTTTAGAACATTTTAATAACATTTCAAAAGATCTCCATGAAATTCTTAATTAAAATAAATGTTATAAGACTTCAATGGTATTTTCTAAGATTCAAATTAAATTTTCGAAGATTTCAATGAAATTCTAGAATATTTCAATGAAATTTTAGAATATTTCAATGAAATTTAAAAAGATTTCAATGAAATATTAGAAAATTTCAAGGAAAGTCTTAATTTAAATGAAATTTTAGAAGATTCCAATGCAATATTAGATTTCAATAAAATTTTAGAAGATTTCAATGAAATTTTTGGGGATTTCAATTAAATTTTAGAGAATTTCAATGAAATTCTTAATTTTATTGAAATTTTTGAAGATTTCAATGAAATTTTAAACAAAATTCTTAAAAATTTCAGCAGGTTGGAAAAAATGGAAATTATTTCAAAAATAAAAACGATTTTAAACAAAAGTTATTATAAATTTTTTTTTCAACAAACAAACTTCCAAAAAATCGCCTTCCGTCGACTTACCTATTGGACTCGTATTTCCCTGCAATCGTGTATATTGACATTCCGAAACGGGTATTGTGTTTTGAAAACGTTTTCGCACCAATGACGGTGATGGTGATGCACTATTTGAGCCACTGCCATTACCACCACCACCACCACCGCCGCCACCATCTGGCGGATGCTGCAAATTCCAAAAATCTTCTGTTTGTTGTTGGTGTTGTTGTTGTTGTTGAGCTTGTAATTGTTGTTTTCTTTGCAAATATGGTGAACCATGGGCTAAATTACCTGAAATAGAAAGTTATTATTGGTTTTTGTTGAATTTGAACATTTCTTTTCCGTTTCCACTTACTTATATTATTATAAATTGGATCAATTTTTGTCTTCGGACTACTGCCATAGTCCGATTCATCACCGCCACTGCCACAATATTTCCGATGCATAAACGGCGATTGCCGGTACATGTGATTCATTTCGGTGACAATGTCATTTTCGTCTTTTGTCACCTTATTGTAACCGTTACGATTCGAATAGATTATGTTTTTTGGTAATGTTGATGGCAATGCGACGGCTGCCGGTTGTTTTGACGAACCAATGCCGCTTAATTCACGGTACACATGTTTTTGTTTATGGTGTGGCGGATGCGGTAATTGAGATAACGGGTTTTGCTGATAGGGATGTTGAATGGTTGAGATTTGTTGGTATGGCATCGGTGGCAGCGGTTGAAATGGCGGTGATGAAGACATAGAATTTGGTTGTTTCTTTAATAGACCGCTAATGTTACTACTGTTCTTATAATTATTTTGGCTACTTATATTGTTGTATTGGTAATTTGGTATTTGGGATGTTAAGGTTGGTATTGTCGATGTTGTTGTTGTTGTTGTTGTTGTTGTAAGGCGATTTATTGTATCCGGAGATTGTCTAAAAATGTTAGTGAAATTTATTATTTAATATTCAGATTTATACTAAACTAAAATTAATTAAATCTAATCATATTTTCTAAAGCTTAATTGTCAAATACTAAAGCTTACCAAGAAAACCTTAAGAAAAATCATTGTCTTTTTATTTATAGTCATACAATGAGAGTAAATTTCAGTGGCGACATCTTTGCGAAGCTAAAATAAACATTAAAATTTTGTCGAGGGTAGTAAAATATTACCGAAACGTATACAATAAAATCTAAAAAACAAAAATTGTTCGAGAGCCTGCAAAATCAACAAAATCCTATTGAATTTTGTATAGAAAATTCAATGTTTAATTTAGTTTCCCAAAGATGTCGCCTCTGAAATTTGCTTTCGTTGTAAGACTATATATAAAAAGACAATGGAAAAATTTTAACTAGGGCAAAGTGTATTTATTTTATGTAGTGAAACAATGAAAGAAACTTTCATCCAAGATCTCCTCATTCAATCATTGCATTTTATGTAGAAAATTTAATGGTTGATAGTAAATTTCAGTAGAGACATCTAAGAACTCCTCATTTCTTAGATGTCGCTACTGAAATTTACTATCATTGTTTCACTATATAAAATAAATACACTTTGACAAGGGACAAAATCTAGTACAACTGAAGGAAAAACAATTAAAATTGCAAATTTTTATTTTGGGCAATTTCTATAGATTAAGAGATTATGGTTTTTCTAGTTCGAATTTTCAGAAATATTAGCATGTTTTAAGGGTTTTTGAAATAAATTTAAGTGTTTACGAAAGAATCAACCCAATTACGGGCCCATATCAGTGTAGTTTGCTTCTTTTTTGGAATTAAAATAATAAGAAACATATGGAAGATTTTCAGGCGAAACTTTTATTTATTATAAGTAAGCATCCACTCGAAAATCTGCCATATTTCTCTACGATAACATTTTCGCTCTTTTTATTCTTTGTTTACATTGCAACAATTTTCGCCCAATTATTTTAAATGATTCCGGCATTAAATTCTTTGTTTTCAAATAGTTTGGTGAGACTTCTTAAATTTTATGATTCTCGAAATTTTTTCAATTATGCCATCAACGGCGAAATAATTTAGAGGCGAAATTTCTCAGAATAGTTGGTCGAAAATTCTTAAAAATAAATAAAAAAAATAAAACATTTTACCGTTTACGCTGTGATCCTTCTTAAATATAGCGATCCTTCAATTTTTTTCGATTATGCCATGAATGGCAATAAAATTAAACAATCATTAAAGTTTTAAGGCCAAATATGCCAAAGTAATCTGGCGAAAATTGTTAATAAAAAATGGAACATTTTACGCTGTGATTGATCGTTTTTAAATATTGTGATCCTTGATATTTTTTTCAATTTGCCATTAATGGGAACGGAAGTAAAGTGACTAATCATTAGGCAAAAAAAATTTAAGGCGAATTTTGTCGAAAATAAACGGGCAGTTTTTTTTTTAAATTGAATAAAAAATTAAACATTATACGCTGTAATTATTCTTAAATTTTGCGATCTTTACCATTATTCATTATATAATGACAAGTAAAGTGGTAAATCATTGAGCGAGACAATTTAGAGGCGAAATTTCTCAGAAAATTCGGCAAAGTAATCAATTATTCAAATTTAAGGGCGAAATATGTCAAAATAATCCGGCGAATTTTTTTTAAAATGAATAAAAATCGAACATTTTACGCTGTGATTGGTCCTTTTTAAATATTGCGATCTTTGAATTTTTTCGATTATATACCATGAATGACAAGTAAAGTTACTAATTATTGAGCGAGACAATTTAAGAGGCGAAATTTCTCAGAATAATCAGGCGAAATTTTTGAAAATGAATTAAAAATCGAACATTTTACGCTGTAATCATTCTTAAATTGTGCGATATTTGAATTTTTTTCTATTATGCCATTAATAGCAAGTAAACTAATCATTGAGGCGAAATTTCTCAGAATAATCGGGTGAATTTTTTGAAAAGGAATAAAAATCGAAAATTGTTAAAACTAATAATTTTTGGCGAATTTATGCGATGAATGACAAGTAAAGTGACTAATCATTGAGCAAACAAATTTTAAGGCGAATTTTGTAAAAATAAACGAATTAAAAATCGAACATTTTACACTGAGACATTTTTATATATTGCGATCTTTGATTTTTTTTCGATTATGCCATTAATGGCAAGTAAAGTGACATTCATCATTGAGCGAGACAATTTAAGAGGCGAAATTTCTCAGAATAATTCGGCGAAAATTGTTAAAATGAATAAAGATCGAACATTTTACGCTGTATTCAACCTTACATTTTTGGATACTTGAATTTTTTTCGGTTATGCCATGAATGATAAGAAAAAATCATTCAAATTACCGGCGAAATTTGTCAAAATAATCGGGCGAAAACATGTTTAAATGAATAGATAGAGCGAAAGTCAGCAATGTTTCAATGTTTGAAACTTCGCTGATTTTTCAGTTTAGTGTTGCTACTTAATAATATATAAAAGTAGCAAGAGCAGCCATGCTTTTTACTATTATTTAATCAAAATATCAAGTTACTCTGACATGGACGGGATTATACGTTTAGATTACGGTAAGCAGAAAAATTTACTAAAGAAAGAAAAATCAACTCGAAATTAATGCAGAATAATTTTACACAATTTATGCCAAAAAAGAACTATTCAAAAATTCTGTTCCAAAGACTTATGCGACGTGCAATTTTATTAATAAATTAATATTTGTTAATTAATATTAAAACAACATCACCAAAAAACTAAGAGGTTGCACCACACGCATAAACATTTGGAACATTATTTCAATAATTTAATTTTCAAATACATTGCCTACAATTATGAGCTAGAAAAGGGACCTTAAAAAGTGTAATTTATTTTATAAAAAAAAAATTAATTAAAAATAAAATATTATACCAAATTCTCTGTCTGTCTGTGTGTGGCGTGTTATACTTACATAAAAATTAGTTAAAAGAAAAAGTTACCTACAAAAAAATAAAAAAACAAAAAAAATAAACAAATTTCATAAAAAAACAAAATACAAAATATACATGGATAGCGGAATTGGAGAGGGGGGGCGGTAATACATGCGGTGAGGTTTTTTTTTTCAAGTAGATCAATAACAACACCTTTTAATTTTTAATCAAATTAATGTAATTAAATTAATGTTTTTATATTTGGAAGTCTAATGGAAGTTTTGGAATCTAATGGAAAGCTCATTGGATGTCTTATGGAAGATTTTTGGAAGTTTTGGAAATCTAATAGAGATGTCTTTGTAAGTCGTTTGAAAGTCTTACAGAAAACACTTTGAAAGCCTTGAAAATCTTATGGCAGTCTCTTTAGAAGTCTTTTGGAAGTCTTTTGGAAGACTTGGAAGTTTTATTGGCGACTCTTTGGAAGTCTTATAGACATTTTATGAAAGTCTGCGAAGTCTTGGAAATCTTATGGGAAAAACTCTGAAAGTTTTGTAATAATTTAAAGGTTTTGGAAACTTCGAAGTCTTGGAAGTCTTCTAAGTCTTTTGACTGTCCTGGAAGTCTTTGAAATCTTATGGAATAGTCTTTGGAAGTTTTATGGAAAAGTTATGGAAGTCTCGAAGTTATTTGGAAGTCTTAGAAGTTTTATGGAATACTCTCTAGAAATCGAAGGGAAGTCTAATGGAAGTTTTGTAATTCTTTGGGAAGTCTTGGAAATCTTACGGTGTCTAATGGAAGCTTTTGAAATCTTATGGAAGTCTTATGGTAGACTCTTAGCAAATCTTTTAGAAGACTTTGAAAGTCTTGTAAGTCTTTTGGAAGTCTTAGAAATCTTATGAAAGACTCTTTGAAAGCTTTGAAGTCTTTTAGAAGTATTACAAATCTTATAGAAGACTTTAGAAGTCTTATGGAAGTCTTTTGGAAGTCTTGGAAGTTTTTAGGAAAACTCTTTGGAATCCTTTTGAAAGTCTAATGGAAAAATCTTTATTAGTCTTGGCAGTTTTATGGAAGACTCTTCAGATGTGTTATGGAATACTCTTTGGAAGACTTTTGAGGATCTAACGGAAATCTTGTAATTCTTTGGGAAGACTCTTTAGAAGTCTTGGAAGTTTTATGGAAGATACTTTGGAAGTTTTATGGGAATCTTATAGAAGACTCTTTAAGTCAAGTTTTATGGAAGACTCTTCAGAAGTCTTATGGAATACTCTTTAGAAGTCTTTTGAAAATCTAATGGAAATCTTGTAATTCTTTGTGAAATCTTATGGAAGAATCTTTGGAAGTTTTATGGAAGACTCTTTATAAGTCTTAAGGAAGTCTTTTGGAAGTCTTGGGAGATTTATGGAAGACTTTTTGGAAGTCCTTTGAAGATCTAACGTAAATCTTATTATTCTTAGAGAAATCTTATAGTAAACTTAAGAAGTCTTAAGGAAGTTTTTTTTGGAAGTCTTGGAAGACTCTTCGGAAATCGTATGGAATACTCTTTGAAGTCTTTTGAAAATCTAATGGAATTCTTCGGGAAGTCTTATGGAAGACTCTTTGGAAGTTTTATGGAAGACTCTTTAGACGTCTTAAGGAAGTCTTTTAAGTCTTAATTATGGAATACTTTTTGGAAGTCTTTTGAAAATCTAATGGAAATCTTGTAATTCTTTGTGAAGTCTTATGGAAGACTCTTTGGAAGTTTTATGGAAATCTAATAGAAGACTCTTTAGAAGTCTTAAGTATGTCTTTGGAAGTAGTTATTGGAAGATTTATGGAAGACACTTTTCAAGTCTTATGGAAGACTCTTTGGAAGTCTTAAGGCGGTCTTTTGAAAGTCTTGGAAGATTTATGGAAGACTCTTTGGAAGTCTTTTGAAAGTCTTGGAAGGTTTATAGAATACTCTTCGGCAGTCGTATGGAATACTCTTTGAAGTCTTTTGAAAATCTAATGGAAATCTTATAATTCTTTGGGAAGTCTTATAGAAGACTCTTTGGAAGTTTTATGAAATCTTTTGGAAGACATTTTAGAGGTCTTAAGGATGTTTTTTAAGTCTTGGAAGATTTATGGAAGACTTTTTAAAAGTCTTTTGAAAATCTAATGAAAATCTTGTAATTTTTTGTGAAGTCTTATGGAAGAATCGTTGGATGTCTTGTGAAAGTCTTTTGTAAGTGTTCGAAATCTTATGGAATACTATTTAGAAGTCTGGATGGAAGGCTTTTTGAAATGTTGGTAATTTTTTTGAAAATCTTTGGATGTCTTTCTTTGGAAGTCTTGGAAATCTTATGGAAAACTCTTTGGAAGTCTTATGAAAGTGTTTTTGGAAGTCTATTGGAAATCTAATGGAAGTATTGGAAGTCTAATGGATGACTCTTGGAAAGTCTTTTGGATTTTTATTAAATAAATTTTATTTTTATTCCAATTTTTATTAAATAAATAAATAAATAAATAAATAAGTCCTCGAAATCTTATGGAAATTTATAGAAGTCTTATGGAAATCTTATCGAAGTCTTGCAGATCTAATTGAAAACTCTTTGGCAGTTTTCATAAAAAAATTGAAAGTCTTAAAATCTCCGATTTTATTGGAAGAAATGTTAATGTTAATGTTGTTATTGATTCAAAATTAAAAACTGAATTTCTTGTAGCCACGTGTATTAATTTGCTATTTTGCTATAGGATCGGCAATACGTTTAAATAAATCCAACCCAATTTTTACCGATACTGAAACAGCAATAACTCTTACAAGAGCAACAAATATAAAACTAAATAATTAAAAAAAACATGCTAATTATTTAAAAAAAACTACACAAAATCGTCTTTCTAGTTTATAAATTATTTTTTATTTTAAATAAATAATTAGTAAAAATCTAATTTAATTAGAGAAAAAAAAAACAAACAAATTATGATTAAACAAAAGAGCAATAAAATTAATTATACAAAAAATATATTTTAAAAAATATAAACGATAAAATGTCTAAATTTGGTTAAATTATTATTTGGAAAAAATGTCCATGCACAATCTATCTGTCCTACCTGATGCGATGTGACGTTAGGCCGGCCACTTCCATAACCGATGCCAACCAGCTGGCCACATCCACCTCCTTTACGACGTACTTTCGAATGAACGGCATTTCCATTAGTTCGGGATATTTTGGTCGAAATTTATAATCTTTTGTTAGGCTGTGCCGATGGGAGAGAAAGATATTTGGTAAGTTTTGAGAGCGGAATTGTGAATTAGGACAACCTACCATCTTTTAACAAATTCTTGAAAATCTTCACTAAAACCTTTGTCGGTCGGCAAACTTGGCGGATCCAATTCCAGCACACGTGCCAACACCTCAAAATCATTACTACAACCGGCATACGGAAAGGCTCCGGTTGCCAATTCAACTAATGTTATGCCCAACGACCACACATCGGCCCGAATATCATACTCGGGTTTTTGCGGATCGATTCGTTCGGGTGCCATGTACGCAGCACATCCGGCCGAACGTGTTTTGGCCTTTGAGTCTACCAAACGTCCACTTATACCAAAATCACATAATTTTATATTGCCTCGTTCATCGATCAGAATATTCGATGGTTTGATATCACGATGTATGACGCCATGTTTTCGTTTCAGATAGTCTAGTGCTTTGACCGTGGCCACCGTAACCTTTCCCAGAATGTCCTCAGGCACTGGCCGTTGGGATTTTTTCATTAGTTTGTCAAAACATGTGGCCATCAATTCCATACAAATCCACACATCCGAATCGGTTATAAAACAGCCCAAGCATTGAACAATGTAATCATAATTATGCGATTTTATGACCACATCAATGTCCATTATAATTCGTTTGTTCTCCTCGTAATTGCTGGTGCGACGCATTTGCTAAAAATATTCGAAAGATTAATGCCTCAAATCAAAATTGAAATGTAAAATTAAAAAACTCACTTTAACCGCAATAATTGAACCGGTCAATTTGTGTCTCATTTTGACAACGTGCCCACTGGTGCCGCTGCCCAACTCCCCCAAATCCTCCAGATCCGTTATGACCGAACGATATTCTTGATCGTCTATCTTTAATATGCCATTACGTTGCAGTATTTCCTTCAGTTTGGTTTCGGTTTCCTTTTCTATTTGATTTTGATTGTTGGCAGGTGCGGGAAATTGTGAAAGATTTAGATTTTTTTTCCGCTGTGACGGTTCACCCACTGCAAAGAAAGAAAATTGATTCGAGAATTAAAAATTGGAATTAATACAATCTCGGTTGGGAATATTTTGAGAAAATTAAATTTTGATGTTGGAAATTAAAAGAGTTTTCAATATATGGGTCAAATGGGAGTTTGATGAATTGAAGGGTGCAAAATGGTTCCAATGCGCAACGTAAGTGTCACATATCCAAAATTTTGGTATATTAAAGACAAAATTCATGCTATTATTCAAGATGGCGGACATTTAGTTTTCAGTTTAACGTTTTTTTTAGTACTCTTTCGAAAAAAGATGTTGGAATCGGTCACTTATATCTTCCACGGTGGCGACACTGATAATTTTCAATTTTTATTTATCATATCTAACTAACGGTCTTATCCAAAAACTTAGAATACTTAAAAAGACTCCATTTTGAATTTTCATCAGAAGATATGAGTGGGCGATTCGGCCAAAATCTTGTTGAAGTTGAAGAATTAAATAAGTAGGGGTCTATTGAATAAATGTCGGGATTTCGTTAAGATAAAATGTCGTTGAGATCAAAAGCCGTGATATAAAATGTCGGGAATATAAAATGTCGTTGAGATCAAAAGCCGTGAGATAAAAGGTAGGGAAGATAAAATGCCGTTGAAATAAAATGTCGTGAGGTAAAATGTCGTTGATATTGTCATGACTTATCTCATAAGGTAAAATGTCGTTGATATTGTCATGACTCATCTCATTAGATAAAATGTTGTTGTGATAAAATGTCGTATAAGATACAATTTTATGAGATAAAATATCGTTGATCAAAAGCCGTGAGATAAAATGTCGTGAGATAAAATGTCATGAGATAAAATGTCGTTGAGATCAACAGCCGTGAGATAAAATGTCGTGAGATAAAATGTCGTGAGATAAAATGTCATGAGATAAAAAGTCGCAAGATAAAATGCCGTTGAAATAAAAAGTCGTGAGATAAAATGTCGTTGATATTGTCATGACTTATCTCATAAGGTAAAATGTCGTGTAAGATACAATTTTATGAGATAAAATGTCGTTGAGATCAAAAGCTGTGAGATAAAATGTCGTGAGATAAAAGGTAGGGAAGATAAAATGATAAAATGCCGTTGAAATAAAAAGTCGTGAGATAAAATGTCGTTGAGATCAAAAGCCGTGAGATAAAATGTCGTGAGATAAAATGTCGTTGTGATAATATGTCGTGAGATAAAATGTCGTTGAGATCAAAAGCCGTGAGATAAAATGTCGGGGAGATAAAATGTCGTTGAAATAAAAAGTCGTGAGATAAAATGCCGTTGAAATAAAATGTCGTGAGGTAAAATGTCGTTTAGATAAAATGTCGTTGATATTCTTATGACTCATGAGAAAAATGTCGTTATGATAAAATCTCGTAAGATAAAATGTCGATCAATAGGGCGTGAGATAAAATCGTGTGAGATAAAATATCTTTAAAGATAAAATGCGAGGGGTTAACCCGAGGGGTTAACCACTATGAAAAATTGTGTCCCACTGATTTCCAAATTTCAATGATTTCCAAAATGATTTCCA
>JANSTW010041982.1:0-13318 GCA_027564275.1 Diadocidia ferruginosa
ACAATGTTAACTTGGTCATGTAAAATAGTCAAAGTAACAGTTAAAAACACTTAAATTTAGTATATGAATTTAGTACTAAAAAATACAAAAAAAAATTTTATTACATGTCTAAATTCTCGTGGATACTATAAATTTATTATTTATAATAAACTGAACAAATTAAACAATATTCTTTATTTAGAACTACTATTTTAAATATATATTAAATTATTTTTTTTTATTGGAAAATAAGTAACACCAAAATTTATTTTGTTGCCAAAAAAAACCAGGAAATTAAATAGTCAGAAAGCCAGTTAACTTTTTTTATGATTAAGTTTAAAGGGGTTTTATAAAAGCAAAAAAAATTTGTTATAATTAATGTAAGGCTAAAAACAAAACACATAGTATATTTTATTTTCCACTATTCATAATTTGTAAAGTTTATTAAAGCTTGAAGTCAAAATAAGAAGCAAAAAAAACAATCAAAGAAGAAGGAAAATGTATTGCACAATTGTTAATTTTTGCTCTAAATAATCAAAAAACGTTGTTAAAAAAATTTGTTTTGAAAGCGCGCCCTTTTTTGACCTTGGCATTTTATATGTCTATGATTTTGGACATTTGACGTGGAAAAAACCTTACATTGAATTCGAATTTAACTGTAATTTTACTTATCAATTATTACGAATTTAACTAATTAATTTATTTTTTAAATTGTACTTATTAATTTGGGAATAATATAAATGGGAGGTTTAATTTTTGCATGAAAAATTGGAAGTATCTGCTTCGCGGTTTGACGTCTGGTAGAGCGTGGCGTCGATCGTTATACGTTTTTTGCTCTTGCTCCGTATTTGTTCATCATATTGGTGGGTTTGTAGTTTGCGTAGGTGTTTCCATGTTACCTAATATTCAAGACGGAGACATTGCTTTTGCTGAACGGTTTAGTGTTGTTTGGAATTATTTACATCATAATGATATTCTCTGCTTAAAATCACCATCTGATTCCAAGGTATTTTGTGTTTAGGTTTTTAGTTATTTTTTTAGCTGAATATATTATTTGATATATAGTTTCATATTTTAGACAATTTTATGCAAACGTTTGGTGTTAAAAGAAGGTGATTTATTAAGGTCTGATGATAATGAGTCACGACGAATTCCTCCTGGTCATCTTTATGTTGTAGGCGACAATAGGCATGTTTCAATTGATTCACGTAATTTTGGTCCAGTGCCGATAGGTTTAGTTCAAGATCGAGTTGTGCTAAGGATATGGCCCTTGAGTCGATTTGGATGGCTTTCCACTCATTATTTTTGGGAGCCTGAATTAAGTGGATAGAAAATCTTTTGTTCACTTTTTAAATTATAATGTAGATAGTAATGATAACTTTTTCTTTTTTATTGTTATAAATTTGTTTGCATGCTTAATATTGTTTTTTTGAAAGTATATATAAAATAATAAAAAGAAATAAATTTTTTTACATATATTGGTTAATAATTTTTTTAAATTATACACTTGTTAATTTTTTACATTTACTATCTATTATATGCATTTTAAGCAATGTTTCTTTTATTTGCTAATGGTTTTGTACTTCACAAAATTTTTTATGTCATTAAATTTATACAATTATTTAGCGTTATCATTAAGGAGGATGATGATGAATGGTGTTTGTGTAGTGCATGGCGAAGCGAATGCTGTGATTGCTTTATTAAAAAAGTTTCGTAGAAATGTTTCTCATTTACCAGCACTTGATGATCATGACCCATTATTAAGAAATTTTGCTGATTTAAGAGATGTGCTTAATTCGGTAACCTTTTCCTTTATTTTAATCGTACAAAAAGTGTTATACCTCTTACTAATTAAACATTTAAATCTTTTGCTAATATATTAAATAAAAAAAAATTCGGAACTTTTAAACAGTAAATTATTTGAATATTAATAATAAAACGTTTTACGTTGAAATGAATTTTAGATAACGGATTTATCGGAAATGAATAGCAAAACCTTTCTTAGCCCATTTTTAGAAGTTATTAAGTCTGAAGCGACTGATGGACCTGTAACTTCTCGAGCTTTAGCTGCTATTGATAAATTTATTAACTGTGGTTTACTGTTATCTAACAGGTATAATAACTATTAAAACTCTGTATAAAAAATGTATCTTATTTTTTTGCTTTTGTAAATAAACTAAAGCCAATAAATATTTTATAATGAATTTAATAAAAAAATTAGTTATTTTTAGCATAAGAATGGCTAGTGCTGTTCAATCTGTTGCAGAGGCTGTAACAAAGGCAAAATTTGTTGGTACTTCAGACACTGCAAGTGACGAATGTGTTCTTTATCAAATATTACAGGTTTACACTTTTTTAAATTTTAATTAAAAAGCAAGTCTCATTGTACTAAATTGTAAAAAAAATGGTTGTTCAATTTGCTTTACTAATGGTATTTATTTAGTTACTTTATAAATTGATCAAATTTTTTAAATATTTAGACTCTACGGTCTCTCTTACTTTTTCCTGGGGGTATATATTTAACGGACGAAACAGTTTGTGAAATACTTCAATGTTGTTTTCGAATTGGTCTTGAATCTTCCCTTTCAAAATTACTTCGTATGGCTGCCGAATCGTCGTTAACTGACATGACACGTCTTCTTTTTACTCGTTTGGTTACTTTTGAACAAGATATTCGTCATCCATATATTCGTAAATTGGTAGTCTTTTATGAGTTGAATTTGTCTAAAATAATATTTTAATTTTTATAATTAGCTAATTTTATAAGTTATTTTTCTATACTTTATTCAGGTAATGAAAGCTCGTGGCGATAAAGATCGTAGGAAGAAAACAATATTGCATAAAGATTCTTCAATAAATAAACTTACTACTTTATCTCAACCGGATGGTATGTTTTAAAAAAAATAATGTTTTGAATTTAAAGCTGTAATTTAATTAATTTCTTTAATTATTTTGTTATAATTTAATTGCAGTCTCAAAAGAAGCAATATCTGACACAGAAGCAGCTCCAGAGTGTACTAAAAGTGAATTGGATGATGTAGTTATATTAGATGCAGAAAATGTAAATGATTTTTAATATAATTTGTAAAGCTTTAAAGTTTAAAGTTACTTTAAGTTATTATTTGGTTAGTAGTATAAATAATATTTAAGGGTATAAAGTCTTACAGTATACATTCTTTCTAGAGTTCTGATTTTGATGGGGAACATGAGTCGTTACCAAAATCATCTGATATAATTACACCGATAGAGTCTTCTTCATCAGTAGAACTTTCAAAATGCTTAGAAGAAGAATTAGAATCTGCAAAAACTATTAAATCAAATGAACTTGACGAAAATTTCCAAAAAGTTTCTCTTATATCTTCTACTGAAAAAACATCGCAAAAAGCATATGACGAAGGATTTTCTACACTACAAGTGACAGCGAATCGAGATGAGACTTATAATACTGTTAAGGATAAATCACATACACTAATTGCTGTTGAAGAAGAGCAACCACCGAGAATATCAGAGTCAGGAATTCCTTATGGGTTGCCATGTGTGAGAGAGTTATTGAGGTTAATTTTTTAAATTTTATTTTGAAGAAATGTTTCATGTATTTAAACAAAAATGTGTTTTAAATATTTAGGTTTCTAATTGCTTTAACAAATCCGCAAGATCGAAGCAATTCAAATTCAATGATTTTAATGGGCTTAAATCTTTTGACTATTGCATTAGAAGCAGGTGCTACGTATTTTGGAAATTATCCTTTATTACTTCCCTTAGTGAAAAATGAAATGTGCAAATCATTATTACAGGTAATTTATTTTATTTTTTATTTAATAATCAATTTCTATTATCTATTTAAAAATGTATATAAGCTTAAGGTGTAAAAAAAGACGGGGAGAGTATAGAGAGTTTTAAAGTAATTTTTTTATTTAGTTACTTGAGAATGAAAAACTACAGATTTTTACAGCTGTGAATCGTGTTTGTTTTCTTCTGTTTGAATCGTTGCGAACCCATTTAAAGTTTCAATTGGAGTGTTATTTCTTGAAGCTAAATACTATTATTACTAGTGAACAGGTAAGAAAATAACTTCTTAAATCTCTTTTTTATGTATTAATAAATTTAGACTAAATTATCGTATGAATTGAAGGAAATGGCTTTGGAGAGTTTGGTTGTACTTTGGCGTATTCCAGGTCTAGTCACTGAACTTTATCTTAATTATGATTGCGATTTGTATTGTAGGTAAGAAAAGTTTTTTTTGCTAATTTTAATTTATTATTTATGTTTTGAGTGTATTTTTTTATTTTTAGTAACTTATTTGAAGACTTGACGAGACTTTTACTACAGAATGCGTTTCCCTTAGGTGGACTTCGTTCAACACATATTCTATCTCTTGATGCTCTTTTAGCAGTAGTAGAAACAATTGAACAAAATTGCGTTATGCGCCAAGCCGATGTTCTTAATAGTTTGACTCTCGATGATTACATTCTTGATTTAAGATCTAAAAAAATTTCTTCTGTCAATAATGATACTAATTCCAGTTTTGGTACGTCAACTGAAGCATTGGGAAATCAGCTTTTACAAAATACTTTGCAGCAAACTGTGTCTAATATGTTTGCAATAAACACAGTTAATCAAGTTTGCTCAAAGCGAATGCCTGTTTCAGTGGAAATGCCATCAATGAGCGAAATTATTGATAATAAAAAACGAAAAAAATTGATAATTGAAGGAACAGAGCTTTTCAATCTTAAACCAGGTAAAGGTATTGAATTTTTATCGGAAAAGGGGGTCCTAAGCAACCCTCTTGATCCTGAGGATGTAGCGTTGTGGTTAAGAAGTAATCCTCGCCTTGACAAGAATAAAATTGCGGATTATATTTGCAAGTGAGTTTTTTCTATAAATTGTGAGAAAGTGACTAATATTCTATAATAAAAATTAAATATTTAATCTGTTTTAAACACAAATTACTTTTTTATTGTTTTTTTTAGTCGCAATAATTCAGAAATTTTAAAAGCCTTTGTTGCTTCTTTTCAATTTGCAAACCTCAGATTAGATGAAGCATTACGTCGATTCTTAGAATCTTTTCGGCTTCCTGGTGATTCAGCTGAAATTTCAAAAATTATGCAGCATTTTTCAGGTAATTTTTATAATTTCCTTAATGATTAATTTTAAATTAATTTTTAGAGCACTGGTCTGAATCAAATAATCATCCTTTTGAGAATGTTGATGCTGCCTTTACTCTTTCGTACGCTGTAATTATGTTGAATGTAGATCAGCACAATCCACAAGTACGTCGTCTTCAACCACCAATGAACTTTGAATCTTTTAAAAAAAATTTGTCTGGAACAAATAAAGGAAACGATTTTAATACAGCTATGCTTGAAAAGATTTATAATGCAATAAAGTTAGTTATTTATTGGTGTAAGAAATATTATGTTTTTATTGCTCTTACAGAAGTGAAGAAATAGTAATGCCAGCCGAGCAAACAGGATTTGTAAAAGAAAATTATATGTGGAAAGTACTATTAAAAAGAGGCGAGACTGAAGAGGGTCAATTTTTGCACGCACCTGTTGGATGGAATGACCATGATTTATTTACAATAATTTGGGGTTCTGCAACTGCTGCATTATCTTATGTATTTGATAAATCGCATGATGAAAGCATTTTAACGGCAATAGTTTAAATGCTTATCATTAAATATTTTAACTTAAAAAATTGGTTTTAGAAGTCTTTAACGGGTTATCGAAAATGTGCTTCAATTGCTGCATATTATGGCATGAAGAATGTTTTTGATAATTTGATAATTCATTTATGCAAATTTAGTACTCTTATGACTTCCACTGATGGTAATAATTATTTTGCTTCTTAAAAGAAATTCTTGTTTTTTATTTAAAGGAGTTTTAATATTTTACAGATACGAATCAATTAGAAGGCTCTGAGCATGCTTTGCCATCACTAAAAGCAAGCACAATACAGTCTCTAGAATCTATGACGGTTTCATTTGCTGAAGACAAAAAAGCTCAAATGGCAGCAAAGACAATGTTTCATTTGGTACATAAACATGGTGACAACCTTAGAGAAGTTTAATATTAATTAAATTTTAAAATAAAATATCTTTAAATTATCTTGTGATTTTATATCATAGTATAAATTAAATTGTTATTTTCGTTTTTTTAACTTTTTTTTATAGGGGTGGAAGAATGTACTAGACTGTGTGCTTCATTTGTTTAAAGCACACTTACTGCCTTCA
The DNA here is from genome assembly GCA_027564275.1 of Diadocidia ferruginosa. Taxonomy (NCBI): domain Eukaryota; kingdom Metazoa; phylum Arthropoda; class Insecta; order Diptera; family Diadocidiidae; genus Diadocidia; species Diadocidia ferruginosa. The sequence goes on from JANSTW010041982.1 coordinate 6,212, forward strand.
AAATTAGTCGAAGTGGAATGTTTTATTGACCCAAAAGGCTTTGTTTCCATTCAACGAGCTTATAGAAAGTAATTTTTTGAATTCCACATTTTTCCACTTTTAATTTTATTTTTTAGAAAAACTATACAAAACCGACCAGAAACTAGTATTTTTAGTTGGTTAGGTTTTGGAACTTCTAGTGAAAGTGGTCAAGGCCGACGTCCATCTTTAGAGCAGGAACAACTAGTGAAAGTTATTTTTTCAATTATAAATTTAAAAAATTGCTTGAATTTAAAATTTTAATAATATACATGTTTTGTTCAAAAATTTAGTTAGCAAAATCTGTGATTGCTGAATGTCATCCAGAACAACTTATTACCGATTCAAAATATTTGACTTCATCAGCGTTAGGTGAATTTATGGGCAGCATTGTTCACGCATCTCAACAAATAGCAGCTGCTCAATCAAATCAAGATCATTCTGACACTTCTGGGCCACTACCAAGTGGAGCTAGTACCACTGCTTCCGCAGAAGATTTATCTTTACCCCCCGATTGTTTGCAGCTCTCGGTGCAGCGCGAAGATTCTGTGATTTTCTTATTAGAATTGATGATTAGCATTGTTTTAGAGAATCGTGACCGGCTAATGCAAATTTGGCCAGATGTAAAGAGTCATTTGCACTTCTTGCTTTCAAGCTTTGATCATAACCCATTAATTTGTGAACGTGCTGTTATTGGTCTGCTACGAGTGGCCAGTAGGAATTTATTCCGACTAAACGATGACAAAAAGATTGCTGAAGAAATGCTGCAATCTCTAGTCTTATTATTGGTTGGTTTTTAAAAAAGTATTTTATATTTTTGACAAAGTTTTAGCAACTTCGACCGCCTTCATCTGAAGAAATTGGAGTACGAGCTGTTCAATTAGTCTCAAAGATATTTTTATATCACTTAATGTAATTCTAAAAAATTTTTTTTGTAAGTTTTACTTGTTTTTTTAATCTATTTAATTTAGGACGCTGAACAAATTGCCTTCATTTATGGCAATTGTTAAGCAATTACTTTTGTTTATGGAAAGCTACATGAAAGCAGGCGGAAATGAATTGCTTTCTGAGGCAATACCTGAATCTTTGAAAAATATTGTATTAGTATTAGATAATTCAGGACTAATTGCTAAAAATTCTGACCTCTACAACTTAATTTCAACACACTTATCCCAATTCCTACCGGATTTATATGCGGAACTTATGCAAACTGCTCCCTTTTCTGTGTTTGAATTTTTGTAACTCTAACAAAAATCTTTTTTTTATTAGTTTTTATCTAAGAATAATTTTATTGCTTCTTGCCACTACTCCTCGATTTGTATAGTAAATTTATTTCTTATAAAAATTTTTGATAAGTAATTGATGAATATAAAAATTACTATTTCCTCAAAGAAAGTTTGTTCTGTTTAGAAAAATATTAAAGAATTGGCTGCGAGTTTGATAGGTTTTTAACTATTTTTTTTACTTAAAAAACAAATCTTCTGTTTTAATTTTAAGTCATAATAAATATGAATTGCAATGTATAATAACATTAAGGAGTAGTAATTTTTTAGTTTAAAATCATGACTTAATTGTAAAAGTTCAGAGCAATTAAAACATAAAAATGAGATGGTGGTATTCTATTGAAAAAAACTTATTTAGAAAAAAGCCAACTGAATTAGCTGCTTCACAACCGAGTAATACGACTCCAGCGTCGAAAGCTCTATCTATGGACGACCTACGTGCTCCAACATCGATAAATTTTGTACGAGCTAGTGGCAGTATAACAGAAACAGTCGGTAACGCAATGACTTGTAATGAAAATGCTTATACTAGTCTAGAAAGTCAGCGCCATCATCAAACATTTACAAATGCAATGTCTCTACCTAATAGTCCATTGACAGTATCAATGGAAGCTGAAGGGCAATATTCTCATCCCACACTTCAATACCATCCGCAATATGAAATACCTGAATTGGTAAGTAAAAAAATTTCATTGCATCAAAATAGGAAGCTAAGTTCCTGTTAGAAACCTAATTTATAGGTAATTAACATATTTCTATCTCTTAAAAGTTTTTTTAGACGGCTGTTATTGTAGATCGACGTTGATATTACATAATTGCTTAATGTTTATTTGGTACTTGTACATTTATTGGTGTAATTTTTTGGGAGCAAAAATGGCTTCAAAATGTTTTATTCAGACATGTGATTTAAAAGCTTATTGTAATATTTATTACAATCATAACATTACTAGTAAATTATTTGAATTACAAAATATATTAAAAGCAAAACTTATATAATTTAAATGATAGTTTCTTTTATTTTATGAATAACTGCTAACTCATTACAACCGTTTATTTTTTTTATAAATGATCAATTGTGAACAATGAGTTTTCGTATCAAATGCAATCTCAATTTAATGAATCTTTAATAAATCATGGAAAGATTCTCGTCATGAGTTGTATTATATAAAGCAAGCAACCAACTTTTAGTGATCAAGTTGTAACTTTAAGCCTACTTTTAAATTTTATAAATTAATTTTAATCTTCATCCTCCTTTTCGATTTTATTCTTTTCATTTTCTATTTCAATGATGTTTTCTTTAGTGCGTGCTTCCATTTCTTCATGAAGGTCCGCATAATTTTCGCATAGTCTTTTGTGAACTGCCCAATCAAATTTTTGGCACTTCACTGAACAATACGCGTACTAAAGTAAATTACTTGAATTAATTTTTTTAAAGCTAACGCAACTCAAATATTTCATACCATTGTGTTCTAACGCAAATTTTTTAAAAGTAAAGCAAAAACTCACCTTGCAAGATCTACAGCGCTTCTTTGAGGATGGACTGCCACAAGTTAAACAAAAATGTGCTGTTTCGACAAACCGGGGACCAAAAAGTGCTTGACAAATTACGTTATATGCAGATGGCAGCTTTCCAAGCTCGATATCACGCAAAGCTTTAGCTACAGTTACGTAAAGCATAGCTTGCTTATAAGGAAATGCAAAAACGGCATTACGCAGAAATAGTTCTTCAACGGGGCGAACACCACTAAAATAAAATTAATTTTATAAAAAAAGGAGCTAGTTTACAAAAAAAACAAATTGCAATATTAAAACAAATATACTTATAAAATATAGCCTAAAAATTAATAATTCAGGACTAAAAAAAATTATTTTTTAAAACGCCACTTTAAAAATTATTATTTTTTATTTTCTATCCACTCCCAGATTGAATCCTCTTTAAAAACAAATTTCAAATTAATTTTACCTTGTCTCAATTGATTTTCTTGTTAGATTAAAATAGAAGTAAAATACCTAAACTTTTGCAGCTCGTCCACATGTAGTAAATTTTTTGCAAATTGTGTCATGGTCGATGACGCATCAGTTAATAATAGTTCCTTGTCTTTATCCACAGTTACATTTGTGGAAACATTGGTTTTTGACTGTACAAATTTAAGGAGTTCACGAAGAATGAAAAAAATTAACCAAAGTTTCATTGACATTATCTGTAAATATAGTTTTTTTTCAAAAAATAATTGAACAGCAAAAAAAAGAAAAGCAAACGATAAAATCTACTTCATTTGGTTCTTTACTCCTCAATTGCCTTTCAAAAAGCCGATCAATCACGTATAGAATCTTTTTCCTATGTTTCAGTAAAACTTCTTCGTCTATGACATTAAAAATCAATCTAACTGGATGAATTTCATGAGTTCTAGTTAATTTATGAATAAATGTGAGTAATTTTTCAGGATAAATCTTTTCACTTTCTGCACCATTAGGATGCAATAATTTATCTATTTCTTCTGCAGCAATATAGCTTGAAATTACACTAACACATTCATGTTGACCTAAATCATAAAATTATGTAACAATGACGAGTTTTTTTTTAAATGTTACAATGGATGAGAGTATTCACATTGAAAAAAGTATGTAAGCCTCAGCTAATTTCATTTTTTTAAATAAATAATGGAAGAGGAATTAAACAAATTCTTTGAAAGATCATTTTTGGAAAGCGTTCAATTGGAGAGAATGATCCGCCGGAAGGAGCTTGCATTTTAGCAATAAAAAGTGATTATTCGAACGAATCGGAAGACCGTCACGAAGATCATAGTGAACTTTATAGTGACAACAAAAGATTCTATATTTGGTAGACACTGAAACGCGATAGATTTGAATCTATTCTCAATAAGTTGCATCTAGCGACAACACAATAAATGACGGCACAGATCGATTATTCAAGATACGACTCCTAACCAAAAAATTTAACATAATGAATAGCAATAATTTATTGGATAATAGCGTAATGATACTTCATTGGAGTAATAAACGTAATGTCTTTATGATGTCAACAAAACATGATGTGTCAATTGGAGATTTTGGAAAACCAAAAGTTGTGGAGGAATATAATAAAGCAAAACAATTCGTAGTGATCAATTGGCATCTTTCTGTTTTTTTTCGCCGTACATGTAAATGGTACATCCGATTTTTTTTTACATCATCACACAATTCTAATAAATTCGCGGCGGATGTATAGTCATAAACATGAAAAAAAAGTTGTCATGAATGTTACGATACTTTAAAAGCAAACAAATGTACTGATATTGTAAAAAAACGTGCAAAACGAGTTAACGCACGTTGTAACAAATACAATACACATTTTTGCTTAGAATGTTTCACTAAATTTGTTCTTGAAAAATTTTTTGTTAATAAAAAAAATCACTCGTCCATTTTCTTGCCGAGAGAAGCTATAGCTTCTTTAATACCTTTTTTAAGATAATAATAATTAAAAAAAAATTTCAAATTAACGCCTCAAGAAGTTAATATAAAAGTCGTCTTTTATATGTTAATAATATAAATATAATCATTTTATTTAAGCTATGTAGATAATCACCTACAAACGCAGCCAATTCTGATGCAGTTTTGCCAATAGAATTTACTGCATGTGGACGAGCGCCCGCGTTCAACAACCTTTGACACAAAGTCGATTTTCCTAAAAAATATAAGTAGCATTTAAAAACATTTCTAATCATGAAATTTTTCTAACATATTTTAAAAATACGTTAAAAAAATCTAGTAAACATTAAAAAATTAACTCATAAATAAGAAGTGGAAGCTAAAATAATTAAGCCAATTAAAATAAATAACAAATATATATATTAAGTACCAGAAAAAGTAATCGACTTTTTTTTGTAAAAATTTTAAATGTTTATAACTTTGTTTTTTTTAATTTTATTTTCTTCACTCAATTTATGTGGAATCCACTTATCAAGTTTTTTGATATAATTCATTAGGTGAAGCTTTTTCCTTACGGTTGATTTATCATAATTCAATCGTTGGCTAATTTCAAAGCATGTTGAACGAGGATTGTGAGCCGGGTGTTGTTTAATGTCTACATCATAACTTGAATAGACCATGATAAATTTAAAATAAAGACACTTAATACTTATTTTTATAACAGAAATATAATATCTACTAATAGAGGAGAAAAATAGCTATTAAATGATAACAAAATCAATACCGTAAGTATCATAATAAAATTTTTGCATTGTTTTAAAGTTTAATTTAAAAAAAAAAGTCGATTACTTTTTCCAGAATCTAATATTAGCAAATTTCTTAATCTTTTGCAACTCGTTCAAAAATTAATCTTGCTGTCTGCTCATCGATGTTTTATTTCTGAAAACTCATAATTTTCTTAAATATAATAAGTTTTAGAAAAAAAAGGTAATAAAAAATAGTATATTTAAAACAAAAGGTTTAACTCTAATGGGGCTAAATATAAATAAAAATGTCTTCCTCAAGATACGTTTTTCCACTCTTTTCGTAAACAACCAAAAAGATTTGTAAAATAATGTGAACAGGATGTTATAGGGTTGAATTTTTTTGGCTTATTGCATGTCACGCGTTATTAACTTGGTTTGGTTTAAATGTAAATAAAAAATAAATTTTTTATAAAAATAACTAAGAATTTAACACATTACGTACTATGTGTACAACTGTTTGTAACCACTTATTAAATTTATTTTTTTATAATATTTTTTTAAATTATTATGAGATATTTATAAACACCGATTATGAAATGTTTGAAAGCATTCTAAGCACATGTATTTATCACATTTGTTGCATTTAGTGTTAATTCGTTTTGTTTGAGCTCAAGCAGTCGCTGTACCTACAGTTCTTGATAGATTCGATCTACGTTATGTCCATTTGGAAACAAAGCAAAAAAAACCCATAGCTCTCTTTCTGCCATATTTTTGTATTAAGTATTCTTTGCTCCATATTTGTGTCCATTATAATCAAATTTACTAGTATTGATAATACCACTGTTATATAGAATTTTCCAGAAAAATGGAGGAAATATTTAAGAAAAAAAATTCAAAAACAATTTCGAAACAGGTTAGCCACACAGGCATTTTTTGAACATTGGTATGGTATGCAATGTGTTAAAACGGTTTTCCATGTAGGTTTTCAAACTAATTTGAAGGATGCTGACAAGGCAATATTGTTTTATCGTTAATATAATTTTTTTCATAAGTGAAAAAAAAAAAGAAAAAAATTCTTATTATCATTTTTTCTGCATAACGCAAATTGAAACTAACAGATTAACAACTTAATTTTTTTGCCGTGGAACAATGCTTGAAATCTATGTTGTTTTAACACATTGACAACAATTTTATATAAAATTAATATTTTATAGTCAATAATGATCACAAATTAAAAAAAATTAATATTTTTTTAATATAATAAAACTAATTTACGAAGGAGACGGCTTTATGTAGATAAAATAAACAAATGACATATTTCTTTATTTTCTTGCAAAACTTCAAAATGATACAAAAATGAACTATTATACTTGGTCAAATGTATAAAAAAAAAGTCTTTCTTTAAGTAACTTTAATTGCGTTTTAAGTACGGTTTTTAAAGAAGCATAAAGGCGTTTATTATTTACTAATAGGACTTAGCGAAGCATTACTGTTTTTTTTAAGTTTATGTATCGAATAAAGCTGTTTGAAAGTGAATTCAGAGCAAGTGCATATTGACTTTTTTTAATAAGTTAAGTTTACATCAGTGTTTACTTGAAGTTTATTGAGATATAAGTTGGAGCAGTGATGTA
>JANSTW010041993.1:0-14302 GCA_027564275.1 Diadocidia ferruginosa
TCACAACTGAACTTTCATTCGCATGCTCTTTTTAAAAAGTTCGGAAATTTCGGAAAAACAGCCGTTGGTCCGCCTATATGGTACCAACAGATAGGGTTTCTCATATAGTTTTCTGAATAATATCTAAATATTGTAGAAATTCATCGCGCAGAAATTCGTCGCCGATTGTTGCGATGAAATGCTATGCGCTGAATTGCTATGCGATGAATTGCTGTGCGATGAATTGCTCGCGATGAATTGCTTGCGATGAATTAGCCTAGAATCGTTATTTAAATTTTATTTATATGCATTTTTATTTAGTAACGACCACTTGCAAAAAAAAATCACTATAACGACGCGCCAGCGCCACCTATCACATTAACCTCAATTATTTTTAAATCTCATGAACTTGCCTACATACTGAATTAAATTTTAAAATTATTTTACTTTGGCATCCATGACATTTAAAAAAAAATTGATTTCTTATCATTAATAATTTTTTATATTAAAACATTATTTAACATAAAATGTGATATTGCACAATAACAAAATCTTCTTCTTTTTTTAATTTAATGACCGACCGCCGTTATGAATATGGCCGTCCACAGTCAGGTTTTTATTTGTAGATGTGTATTTATAGTTTATAATTTATTTATTTTATGTATTTTTAGATATCTGAATATATTTTTTTGATTTTCACTTTTTAATATTATTGCAGTTTTTTATATTATTGTATTTATTTCTTATTGCTTCATATTTAGTGCACACTTTTATTGTATGATTGTTCTCTTCTATTACATCGCATTGCACTCATCACATTTATTATTTTCCGTTTTTTCATGAGTTGTAAATTTTTTTTTATCATAGCATTGTCCGGTTCGAAGTCTTATAATTTCTTTAGTATTTTTAGCATTTAATTTAACTTTTTTGAACCATGGTTTATTTTTAGGATCACTATTTGTTAATTCACTATTATATTTTTCTTTTATTTCTGTGATATTTGAATAGTTTTGTTTCCATTCATTGTAAATATCATTTTTGATTATGTTATAAGCATCTTCTATCGGTATTTTTATGTTAAGTGACATTCCATTTGATGTTCCTTCTTTAGTAGCAGCATCGGCCTTCTCGTTACTTCTATTCAGGGCCGGATTAACAGTTTGCCGAACCCTAGGCAGATTATCTTATTCGGGCCCTCAAAAATGTTTAGAACATTTTCGAATAATTTGTACTACAAAATATCGTCGCTAATTGAGCAAAACGCGAAAGTAAAACTGAGTTTTCATTTTAAAGTTAATACTAAACAATACATCATTACAACAAAGTGGCATTAGTGGCTATACAAAATGAAATTAAAAAAAATACCTCTGAAAGGAGTACATCTGGAAACCTTATGTCAGATTGATTATGTTTGCACTATATGTTGGTGAATCTTGAAGTCTTTATGTTAATTTATTATCATATTGTCTGTATGCTGTATCTTTTTGAATGTTGATGATGTTATGTGTATAATAGAAAATTCCAGAGTAAGACGTTAACAATAGTTTTGTTCTAACTTGTAACTCCAGGATGTGGATTTAAAATCGTTGTAGTAAACATCCGAACAAAAAAAGTTTTCTATTAGAGCCGTTTTGGTATTAAAATAAATTAAACCACAAACGCTTCTTAATTAAAATCTAAGATTAAATTATTATACTGAGAATAATATAACAAAGTCTTCTGCGAGATATCCAAGACAAGTAAAAATCCTCTCGAAAGTTTTCATCATTATTTTTAAACGCGAACTCTTAAATATATCTATTTATAAAACAGGGTGATTTGTCACTTTCAAAATAATAATAATAAACAACGAAGAAATCAAAATATAAAGGTCTTGACTATAAAAACTAATGAATTCTTTACCGCACAGCAATTTTTTTTCTAAAATATTCCAATAACAACCTATTTCTTAAGATGCCTACTTTATTTTCAAAAATATAAAAAAAATATATAACAAAAATCCCCCAAATTGCCGGGCCCTAGGCTAGTGCCTATTTTGCCTTAGGGTTAATCCGGGCCTGAGCGTGAGTGAGCATAGGGACCATTCTCCTGTCTTGTTTTCTATCTGATGACATGGTTTTAATTTTTTTACCCTATATGAGGAATGTTATCTGCTTTATATAGTATCACATAGGTTTAATTAAAATTATCATTGATGGATTAAAAAAATTCTATGATCTAAGATCTCCAAGTCTCTAAATTTTATCTAAAAAAACCCATAAGTATATAGGATCACTACAAAAATTATTTTTGAGACACAAATTGACACTTTCTGCTGAAAAAAAAATTTACGGCAAACAAAAATGTACGGTAATTTTAACAGATAAACTTTGATGCCCAAGGAAAATCCTAATACAATGAAAACAATCCAAATTTTCCTATAAAATTTTTGTCGAAAACAAAAATATTATTGAATGTGAATCCCCTTTATTTACCATGAAAATTCAAAAAAACTAACGTAGTACGGTGGTCGTGGGGCTTATTTTAGTAGTTAATGATTTTCTCTTTACGTTTTGCCCTAAAAAATATAAAAATAAACAACAATTAATGTAAATTTTAACAATCTACTATTATGTCTCGTTCACTCTTAAGTCGGGACGGCAGGAGTGAGCCAGAATACCCATAGCACAACTACTTATATGCTCATATATTTCGGGCACAATCCGTTTACCAGAAAAGAACTTTATCTATATGTAACTAACTATATATGCTCATAATAAAAAGCCATTTTTAACACACAAAAAATCGTATGGAAGCCTCCCCTCCCCTTTGACCTATAGACCCCAAATGCAATCCTAGAGTATGGGACCACTAATAACTCTGCCCTACTAAAAATTGGCCAAATCTGACCACTGGTAAAAAAACTTTCTGTATATTATTCATATTTTTCGGCGATTTTTATAAAAAAAAATCGTATGGGCTTACCTCCCCCCCTCCTCCTTTGACCAATAGATCCCAAATGCAATCCCAGAGTATGAGACCACTAAAAACTCACCCCTACTAAAATTTTACCAAATTCGTCTACTGGTAAATCTCATCCTTTACTCCATAGCGTGAGAGAATAGGGCATCAACAAATTGCTTCCAACGAACTCGATTTCTTGCCAAAATCTTTACTTCGTTGTAGTTCTTTCCTTCGGCTTCGGCTTCCTGCAACATCGTTCGGAGCCACGAAGATTTAGGTCGTCCTCTTCTGCGGGTTCCAATCAAGCGCCGCGATCATCGCTTGATTGTCGCAGAGTGTGTCCGGTCCAACCCCACTTTCTCCTCCTTATATCTAATATCTTAATGCTCCCAACTTCGGTTTTCCGTCACAAATCTTGGTTGGGAAATTTTCTCCGCTTAAAAGTCACAAGAACTGCATAAACGTAACAAACCAACCCGAAAAATATTTATCCGCCGGTACTAGGAGATAATACTTCAAAGATGCCACCAAATCGTCCATCCTATGGACAATCTCAATGAAATCCAATGTTTTTATCGTCAGAAATTTCTTCAAGAACATTAATTACAAAAAAAAATGCTAGGTCTTCCTTCCGTTGTTCCCCACATATGAGATGCGGTCGTATCTGGGTTAAAAATGTCAGTTGAAGCACACAATGTTTGTTGTTAAAAAAACATTTTAATTAAAAAGTAATAAATCAAGTTAAGAGCGCCTGTATATTCTTGCTATTTGTATTAAGGATAACGCACACCTAGGCGACAGCAAGCGATGTCATTAAAAGAGTCAGTTTTTTTAAATACAAACAACAACAACAAATATTTTTTATAATTTGGTTGTTGTTTGGTATGTTCAATCGCGTCGCTTGCTATCGCCTAGGTGTGCGCGCACCTTTAATAGAATAACTTAAAATAAAATAATTTCTCTCTTGTAGCAACACACCCACAAAATCCAATCAACTATTGACAATTTAATACCAAATTTACCGGCTTACAATAAAATTAAGCACAATATTCTGTGTAATGGTGGCCTAAATAATGGTACTGATGAGGCCGTTGAAAATGTGCAAAAACCTTTAACAAATCACACCAACGACAGCAACACGACAGATGAAAAGTTTACAATTTTGAAACGAATTCTCACCAACCAATATCATGTACGAGTGAAAACGTTAAAGCAAATATGTTTGGATTATATAAATACCAATGGGGACGATTTGCTTGAGTCTGTTTTGAGAGTTGAGTTGCCGGAACTAAATGCCGACGAATTGGAAGGCAGCGAAAATGAATGGGATGATGCGGGCGCCGCTGATAATGGTTATGATGATTGGGGTGATGGCGGCAATCTGCAAACGGCAGTATACAATAGTCAAGGCGAGGAAGTGTTGGAAAATAATAAAATAAAAAGGAAAAGAAGAAATCCAGTACGGGATTATGTGACGTCAAGAAAACGTGGTAAGAGGAGGTTTAATTTTCAGAGGAAAAAGGAGGTGGTGGTCGAAAATGTTGATATGCTAAATGCGACGGCGGAAAAAAATGAGAACCTTTCGGTAGTTGTCAGGGGTCGACAGAAGAAAAAATTGGACGACATTGCCGGTAAAGATGAAAACAGTGTAGATACTTCTAAATCAGATAAATCTATGAATACGACAAATGAAAATGTTACTTTCGAAACACGACGTTCGCGTCGACGAATAGAACAATTAGAAAATATTGCAGAATTAAGATCAAAATCTTTAGAAGTAAAGAAAACATTGCCATCTGAAACGACAGACACGATCATAAAACGACGATCAGCTACACCACAGCAAACGACCGCAGCTCAACTGAATGCCCCAACGACGGCATTATCAGCGCTATCAAAACATGTTGATGGTATAGTTATCAAAACGGAAATGGCTGACGGTGAACCAGTATGCAAGAGAAGAGATAAGAAAAAATATCGTGAATTTATACGTAATATTACAAAGAAGAAAAGGTCAAAGACTCGGATCAATTATTCGGAGGCGTTGGTAGACGAAGCGCTAATGTACGAAGAGATACTAATGGACAAAGAAGCAAAGGAACAATTAGTTATTGCAACTGCACTAGAAAACTCGAAAAATGATAATTTCTGTGACACTGATGAAATGATCAATATATCGGTTACACCGGACATTATAATTCCGAAGACTCCAAGTAATAAAAATGACTTTTCATTTGATACACTCGACGATGTGCTGCCCATTAGGAGGCGACCATCGTCGGCAACAACATCTACATTTACAATGGAATCAACGGATCCGAACTGTGCTGCCCCAACGAATGAAGTCAAGATTGAGAAAGCCAATACGTCAACACTGAAAAAAATGCTGGAACAAAAGCATCAAGAACCACCCAAGTGGTCATCGGAAATTTCCATTACACCGATAAAAAAATCTGCGGCTTCCGCTGTTGCCTCAACAAATACGCTTAATGTTTCAATGAGTGAAATTCAAAAAACCTTTAAAACTAATCCCGAAACTGTCTTTAATTTTAATTCAGCCGTTTCCATTCAGCTAAAGAGTCCGAACAGCTCAAATGCTGTGCTTATAAAATCGGAACCACAAGATTTCGGCTATGAAACATCAATTGCAAATGCATTAAACAATAGTCAAGGTGTGGTTAGATGTAAGTTTTGTGGCAAATTGTGTCCAAGTGTAAAACACTTGGCCGCACATTCGACGGCGCATTTGACGGTTCAGGCTCATAAATTGGGCGAAGTACAGGTGTTAAGTCCGAAATTACGGAGAGGTCGCATGGTGCCAATGGGATCGCAAAAATGTTTCCGCTGCTTAAACTGTTGGCGTCTGCATCCGAATAGTCAAAGTATTTTGGAACATTGGGTTACTGGAAAATGTCTGTTTTATTGTTCGATTTGTGGTGAATCTTTCCATCAAAATCCGAAATTAATTCGAGAACATTTTCCAACGGTTCATGGAATAAAATATAAATTACCCGAAGATAATCGTGAAGCAGCTATGAATCAATTGCTTGCCACTCAGAATATGAAACGAAAACGAATGGTGATGCCGGTGGGTATGGGTGGCAATCCGTTGCCAGTACAACGGCCACCAGGCAGCATGGGCGAACATCCTCGGCCGCCTCCAATAATGGGTCCACAAGGTGTATTACGTAGACGCGGAGTAATTCTACCGAAATTATTGAAAATTAATCCGAACATTCAGCCAAATGGTCGTGTCAAATGTAACATTTGTTTTTGTTCATTTCCCAATATGCAGTCTCGTAATTCTCATATGCGTTTGCATAAACACGAGAAAGATCCGAATAGACAAATTCGAATGCGACCGATTGCGGCGGGACCATCGTCAGCCACCGCAGCGACGCTGGCCAACACACCTCAGGATAAACTGAAACATTTGAATCAAACAACCTTAATACGACTGAACCAGAATCAAATGCATCAAATGCGAATGAAACAACAAATGCAACAAACACAAAATCGTCAACGTCCACCCGGACCATATCAATTCCAAATGGGTAACAACAAAATGGGAGTCTTTAATCAACAGCAACCACAAATACGGAAGCTACCACCACAATATCATGCACAACGTCACTTCCAACAACAACAGCAGCAACGACACTTGGAAATGGTACGACAGCGACAACAACAACAAGCTTTCACCTCTGTCAAAACCGAAATTCCGGACGAAAGTAGCAACGACTTTACGGAATACAATAATTCTATGGACGAATATCAAAACGATTATCTAAATGATTTTTCAAGTGAGTTACCACTTCAACCGGAAATCGTTATGGAACCACAAGCACCGACGCCTACAGTTCCTCCACCGGGTCCAATTATCAAACTAGAACCAAGAACATCGTCGTCACCATTGCTCGGTGGTCCCCGATTGCAGGTGAAAAAATTACATGAACTTCAAGAAATACCATCATATGCGGCGGGTCCATCTAATCCCACATACTATTCACCGTCTCCACAACAATCCCAGCACATAGTAAACAATCAACAACTTCCATTAGTTATTCAACAACAACCACACGCAACGGCCGCACCTCTACCAGCCCAACAACAATATCAAATGAATCAACAACCCCAAATCATGCTACAGGTTCCACCGCAAATGCAACCACAATTTCAAATTTCAACGGTCCAATCGGCACAACAGCCACAATTTCAAATTTCTCAAGTACAACAGGTACAAAATGCTCAGTATTATAATCCGGTTTTTGTTGTACAACCTCAACAACAGGCAGCCCAGCAACAATTAAATCAAGATTTATATCAGCAGCAGCAGCAGCAACAACAACAACAGCATCACCACCAGCAACAATACGGTCAAATGGATCCACAAATGGATTATTCAAAGTATTATAGTTGAGCAGAGAAATCGCAGTAATCAATGTGCGACGCTTCCCCATTAGTTTTTTCTTTGTAATTTTTCATTCGCTTCCATTATTGTAATATTAAAAGAATTTTCATATTCAAGTAAATATTGTAACTAAGCTCCTCTCACAATGAATTATTTTTTTAAGTTTTCAGTTATAAAAATAGTTAGGGTACTGTTAAACAATAAATTTTACAAGTCTACAAGGAAAAAAAGGAAAGAGATAGCTTATTAATATTTATTAAAGCAAAATGCGACACAAAATTACTATTTTATAGCAAATTATGGATACATTTTGGCATTTCAAAATAATATAACCATAAAAAATCTATATTTTGCGTTCACATCGGTCCGCGACACGTGGAAAAAAATATTCGCAGATTTTCATATAATACATATTGACATTGCTTAACTATACTAAAACGGGTTTTCAACAGACGCTGATTTGTTCGCTGATTTGACACTGTTTAGCGTCTGAACGCCGGTTGGTCAAATGTCATGTGCTATAAACATTTTATTTTTTTAAAGACTTTATATACAAAAGTCTCAAGTACAAAGACTTTTTTTTGAAACGAAGACTTTTTTCCCCTCAATAGCTCATTCGAGTGTACACATTTTTTGTATCTAATATATTCTCTATCTCTTTCCTTTATTTCCTGAAAAGTCTATCGTCTAACATTACCTTTAGTCTACTGAATCGCAAGGTTGATGGATAGTATAGGTGTGCGCATAGAATACATACACAATCTCGTAGAAAAAAATATATGGGGTGACGTCACCGGTACCCATAAGTATACGTCACACACAAATTAAGAACTGACGTTTAAGTTTTTTTTTTCTAATAAAGATTTTAGAACCGTCACGTTTAAAACAGAAATTTTTTTCATGCAAAAACCGTAAACTTCTATTCAAATTTTTTTATGAACGTAGACTAAGCTCGCACAATCAAATATTTTTATTTTTTGAATGAAAACTTATAAAATTTTCACACTTCTGTCCAACTTAAAATTTTGGATTGTTCGAGCTTTTTCGGTATACCGAATATTTTGCTGAAAAAAATAATTCATTGTTAGAGCAAGAGTAAGGAAATTAACCAGAGCAATTTTTTCTTTTTAGCTTCATTTTTTGAAAAACTGATACTCAGTTTAATATTTACTGGTATCTCTCTTCAAATTTGTAGTTTTTGGTCTTTTTGACTAGTCAAGTTTATCCGATTTTTCACTACTTTCTACAAGTCGTTCGACTTTTAACAATTACTTATTAAAAATCGGTCAAACTTGTAGATGTATATTAGCGTAAAGACCCATAAAAAATCATATTTGAAGCAAATATTTAAATTTAATTGTTTTCATGATTTCAATTACATAGGGCAAATGTATCAGAGTGGTCACCTAGTTCAATGATTGGCACTATCTGCATTTAAATAGAGAAAAATAGAATCTCACTTTAAAAAAATATTTACAACTTTTAAAATATTATTTTTAAAGTGGAATTTTTATTTTTAAATGCAAAGGGGGTCAATCATTGGTACAAGTGCCCACTACTGGTACCTTTGCCCTAGATACTATAAGAAAAACAGTTATGCAATCAATCGCACTGGTAAAGAGCCTTAGTGTAAAACTCACTCAGCGACATCTAACATCTCTTTATCTATTATGAACATTTATAATTTGATAATAGATGTCGCTACCTGTAATCATACAGAATATCCCATTTGTTTTAATTTTCTATGAACAAGGAAATGTAAATATTTGTTTTATTTGTTAAATTATGTTAAACATTATATTGTGTCCAAACTAACTATAAAAATATATCAAATGAAATTAAACTTAAACGGTCAAATATTATATGATAGCTTATATTATCCTACACACACATATAGTTAAATATATTAAATTAATTTGGAAAATAGTTCTCTTTGTATGTGTAAAAGAAAAACATGTATACCAACAACAACTACAATCAGACTTGAAAAAAGCTATTCGGATACTTTATTTAGATTTATATAATAAATAATTAATATTTATAAGGAATTCTTTACACCCACACTAAAAACATAGTGATTTTCAGATATAAAATTTATTTAATTCTAATTTAAAAAATTAAAAAAAAAACTTATATACTGATAAAAAGAAATTGATCTTTTACGCGATATATTACGAACTTTAAACAGAAAAAAAAGTCAATACAAAATTCTATTATCAAAACCAACTATTAAAATTTTCGGATTAAGAATCTAACACACAAAAAAAGTCAGTAGAAATTTTTTAGTAGTTTTTTTTTTAATTTAATATTTATTTTTATTATTTTCGTTTTGGTTTTTTTTAACGTGTAAAACATATAACTTTTATTTTATTTTAGATTAAATTATCATAAGATAAGAAATAATAAAAACAAAAATACTTTAAATTATAATATTGAGAAATTTAATTTAGATAATAAGATTGTCATTTATATACACCCAATGAGAGCAAATTTCAGTAATATAGCTTCCCAAAGATGTCGCCACTGAAATTTGCTCTCATTGTGTGACTATATATATAAAAAGACAATAATGACATTACCCATAACTCATAAGACATTGTTTAGGTAACCCGACAAAATATCGATACAATTTATCTCAACGAAATTTTTTCAGGCTGACCACTGCTTTGTTTTTCTTGAAATTTTTGTTTTTTCTTTAAAAAATAATTAAGAAAAAACCAAATTTCAACAAATATGAACAGAATCAAAATCTGAGAAATTGTGAGAATCAGACCATGAAAAGCCATACTTTTGATAAAATTACTATAATATAACCATAAATTTCATCAATATTTCTACAAAACTTGTTAAAAACGAAAAAAATTATTGAAAAACCCATTACATTAGAAATATGTTCAAGCTTCTTGCTTGTTTTTAAGGAAAAATATCAAATTAAAGTTATGGTTTCATGTAATGTTGTTAAAAGACAAGACAACAATGAAAAAAAAAATACAAAAATGTATACAGCAATAAAGCAACGTTTTTTTTCATGATGTCGCATGATGGTTAATTCAGTCTGGAACTTTTTTTAAAATTCTGGTTTTAATTAAATTAAAAAAAGGTTGAAGATACACGCGTAAAATTGTGAGCTGAGTTTGATATTAATTAAAATTTATAAAATTAAAATCAAGTTAATTAGTTAAGTGAAAAAAGATTTTATAATTATTGACTTAATTTTATTTTTTTTAAATTAGCTCTAATTAATATCAAACTCGGCTCACAATTTTACGCATGCAGCTTCAACACTTTTTCTAATTTCATAAAAACCAGACTTTCTCATACAAAATTTAAAAAAAGTACCATACCTAAGTTTATTCATGAAAAAGATGACGTACGTTGAAAATTATTCACTATAAGATCAAATTCGTTCAATTCCTTGGATTTTTAGTCAACCGATTCGCTGGCCCTTATAAGTAAACGTATTGATGCAATGATTGTGCTCCCTACACATGGGCTGCCAAATGATAATAAAAACACCCAATCATGATTTTGAGGTGCAGGGAATTTATATCATTTACAGGCTGGCCACTACTTTGTTTCTCTGCTCTTTTTTCTTGATTTTTTTTTTTAAATATTAAAGAAAAAATTCTAAAATTCATCATTTTTGCAATTTTTATATAATTTTCTCATCAATTGATTATACGTAAAGGTCTCGACTTCTAAATTTAATTTAAACAAATGAAGCTATTTCATTGTTCCGAAATTGAAACAAGAGTTGCAACATATTAATCATCATCATCGTGCCCTTTACTCCAAAACGAGGGAGCATAGGGACCATTTTACCCTTATTTTCTATCTGATACCATGGTTTTCATTGACGACTATATCTTTGACTATATCAAAGATGGAGTGTTGTCAGTAACTCGCACTAGCCATATTTTTTGGTGATCCACTGGTTCCACGGGTTTTTACACTATATGTGGAACCCTATCAGTTGGTGAAATCATCATATTGGCGGACCAACGGTTTTAAGTGACTTCCGAACCATTGCGATCGCTTTTTATTTTTTAGAAAAAACACCTGCGAATGAAAGGTGATAGCCCATATGTGAAAATTTTTTGTCCCTGCCGAGTCTCGAACCCACAACTTCTTGAACACAAAGCCGTGACGCTACTCACTACTCCATGCTGACTATATAGTAATATAATATTTATTAATATATTATAGATTAGTGAACTTTAGTGTCTATGTATGTAACTACCCGCAGGTATCGGTATGTACATTTGGGCTACGCCGTTGACTCGAAATGTTATGCAAAAATTAAACATATTTAAATTCTGTGGATATAAATGCACTAGGATTCTCTATATTATATCTCGATATATGTATAATATAGTTAAATATAATTGGTATACATTTTACTTGTGTTACAAGTAAAGCTAAGAAATTTTTGTTATAATGAATGGTTAGTATTTGATCATTTTAATATATAATTTTACGATAAATATCATTCATCAGTGACCTGCAATAACACCCGAAGACATACCACCCAAAAGCTTTCATGAGCTTAAATCATACGAAAACTTATTTATTGATTAAAGGAACGGTTTCACATATCTTTTTAAAAGATCATGAAAAAAACTAGAAAAAATACAAAGAGTTATTTTATTAATATTTATTAAAAAAAAAAGGCAAAGACATTGATTTTTCCCCTTTCATCTTTTTGTAGTAAAAAGATGAAGTACTTTAACTTTTTTTTCAAATACGTCTTTTTTCCCCTCATGTTTGACTTTTTTTAGAAAAAGACGTTTGTTTCATTCGTGTGTATACATTTTTGTATTTTTTGTTCCCATTTTTTCCCTTCTAAAAATTATTAACAAAGCAATAAGTTTATATATTGGCTGCTATATAATGAATTTGAAAATTGAAAAAATTAGAAAAAAGGTTGTTAAAGCTTTTGGGTGTTATGTCTTTGGGTGTTATGTCATGTCAACTTGATATATTCAAAGACGGTGGAAATATAGACATGACGACACGGCTGTTTTACCGCTGCATTTTTTTACGTCGCTACGATCAAATTTAATTTTACACAGCAACCAACATAGACTATATAGAGACGAAACTATATCCATAGAAGCTTTTTCAAGCTATCATTTTCTTGTGTCGATATGTCTAGTTTAACATCGTTTTTTATATAATTTCAGAAACATTTGTGGATAACACACCAATTAATAAGCTTGCATAATATAAAGTTGTAGGTAATATATATGTTTTAACCCTTTAAACATATAAAAAATAATAAATTAAAATCATAAATAAATTATTTAAATTACTTTCAAAATTAAACACAATAAATTAAGCATTTTTTCAACATTTATCATAGAAAACAAAACAATTTAGACAGAGTTATAATTTATTTCTTAGTCTATCCGCACATATATAGTTATATACCCTACAGAAAAAAAAGTAAATTAGTTATTTTGCCATTTACTCTAAATTCCATATCGCAAAAAAAATTATTATTAAGATATACACAATCCAGCAAATTTCTGCGTGCTAAAAGGTAATACATCAATAGCACTGTGTTGTAAACCCGCATTCACAAAAATTCGTTTGCCAAATTGAAATAACTATAAAAGTCAAGATACACCACCAAATATTCTTTGAAA
This sequence comes from Diadocidia ferruginosa, assembly GCA_027564275.1. Classification (NCBI taxonomy): domain Eukaryota; kingdom Metazoa; phylum Arthropoda; class Insecta; order Diptera; family Diadocidiidae; genus Diadocidia; species Diadocidia ferruginosa. The sequence goes on from JANSTW010041993.1 coordinate 12,982, forward strand.
TAAAATATTTTTTTTTAATAAAAAAAAATTAAATTGAAAAACAAAACTGAATGGGTATCTGATGGTTATATATGTACAAATATGCCATTGTTATACAAAAATAAACTCGAGTTTCGCGATGTTATACACCTATATACCGAACTATAATTCTATACAAGATGTTGCAGATTTTATTTGTTTTGGCGCCTTACTAATGTATTATTATTATTTTTATTATCGGAGTAGAGTGGTGGACGCGCCGCCAACTACCATCAAAAGACAAGAAAAGAACACAACAAACAAAATTAAAACATAATATGAAATATTAATGAGAATTAAATAAATTAAATTAAATAAAAAAAGATTTTGTTATAACGCCTATATGTATTGCAAGAAGTCACTAAGTACATTTAAAAAAAAATAGCAAAGCAAATGTTTTTGTGTATTTTTTGCCATAAAAAAGTATTTAATAAATAAATGTATTGAATTTTCTAATAAAAATAAGCATATTAATATTATTATTATATATTAGTTTTACATATACATATATATCAAATAGTTAGTACATAAAATAATAATATATATTAAGAGGATCCAAAGGGAAATATTTTTTTTATATAAAAATGTATTTAATGACTTCTTCCAATACATAGGAGATATGTAAAGAATAATTAAAAGAAGATGATTAGTCAGTTATATCCTATATAGTTTAAGCTACATTTTTACAACTTAGATATTTTATATTGTTTTTATTTCAAATTTTCATATATCAATTGAACTGATTTATATGATTTTCTAATAAGTTGTTTAAGAAAAATTATATAAGGAACTTTTTAAAGCTAATAAAACTTTTTCTTTATTTTCAGACAATTATTTATTTCAATTTCGAAACGCTCACCATCGCCCGACCATTTAGTCTTCTTGATACGCCCACCATGGGCATATCCGAGGAATCAACAAAAATCGAGGATATGCCACATGATGCCAAACTATTACTAGGTAATTTACCCGAACGTCCAGGTCCACCGACAAGCGGAGGCACAAATAGTCCCATATCTGATCAGAATAGCGAAGGTGATTGTGACGAATTTGCACCGAAACGCAAACAACGTAGGTATCGAACAACGTTTACCAGTTTTCAATTAGAAGAATTGGAAAAGGCATTTAGCCGAACACATTATCCAGATGTATTTACGAGGTAAATATATAAATTTTGTATTTAATTATTATATTATTACTTGTATAATTAAGCAAAAATATTTAATATTTTTATTAATATTTTTATATCTATATATTATATTTTGATATTCAAACAATTTTCTTATTTATTGTTATTTTTTAG
>JANSTW010042004.1:0-14299 GCA_027564275.1 Diadocidia ferruginosa
TTAACCCATTGATCTCAAATTTTGCACAAATTATTTTCTCCCCAAAATGAAAAAAATTGGGGGTTGCCCATTGGAATTTCTAAATATATCCTTATTTAAAATTGTGTCAGTAGGACCACAAGTCCGATGGCAAATAAATAAAAATAAAAAAGAGCATATAATTTTAATTATTTTTTTTAATTATATTAATTTTTTAAACATATTTTGAATTATTATAATATTATTAGACCTTACCTCAGAAGTCGCATAACTTTCTTAGTTGTATAGTGGGATTATCGTTTTTTTTGCAAGGCTGTCTCATATAAAGTGGATATAATTAGTGTGGTATTAGTAACAACATAATTTTTTGCAAAAAGCAGCAATTTTTTGTTTGTTTGGTTTTTGGAATCTGTGGTAATATATAAAAAATAATTACAATTAATTTATTATATATAATAAAAACCAATTTACTCATAAAGTTGTATTATATAAGAAGACCGTCAAACACTAAAAATAAATAATTTTTAAATAAACTTTTAATTTGTAACGATATAAATTACACATATTATTTATAAAATAATTCAAGGATTTTTCATGCTAAATAGTCTACCTTGAGGTCCGCTGCGTAAAGTCAAAAAGAAAGATCTATATACCACTATATATACTGCCCGTCCAAATCCTCAATTTGCTCCACCAGCTCCACAAACAAAGGACATTTAAACAATATTAAAAAAAATGCTCAAATTGCTCTTTTAATCGAAATAAAAAATCTTAAATTATAAACAATAAAATAAAATGGAAATATTTGGCACTATGTGGAGGGTGTTTAATGTTTATCCATAACTTCACTGATAACGAAATAGCATAGAAATAGTGCATCACTTGTCGGTATGAGTAAATTAACACAATATTTTTAAGGCTCAGGCGAAATGTAGAGCCAAAAATATTAAAAAATTAACTAGTTATTCACTGTTCCTAATTTTTCAAATTTTTTAAAGCCCAATAATGTTTATTATTATTTTATTTTGCTTTTACTATACATACAAAATACCCATATAATATTATGAATATATATTAATTGTAGTTATACGTAAATAGTGCAAGACTGCAAGCCTTAATTTATGTCGAAGTGGTGAAATGGTTAGGAATCATCTTTATTGTGTTGTATGCCGGCTCTGATTCAGGAAAACTAAAAAAATGTCTGTCCGTCCTCGAATTTCTAGATAAAAAACTGAGTTAAACCAGTGAATGGACTTGAACAAAATTTGGTTTTTAGTGGTCCCATACTCTGTGGAAATTAAGAAAGGAGTGAGACACCCCAAACGTACTAAAACAGTTGGCGACCATGCCCCCTCAATCAAAATTCATTTGTTTTTTTATAAACATTTAAAAAAGAAAATGAGCAAGGGGGTTGGAAAAAATAAGGAAATTATTATTTTTATTTTTATGGTTTTTTAAATACCTTTCACTTGATATCAAACATTACTTACACTCTCCCTAAACCCTCCTCAAAAATTATATTTTATCTTGTTTACCAAATTTTACACTCACGCCAACTATTAGAGTCTGTTTGGGCAAAGAAAATTTATAATCTAATCTAATCTTACATATCATATTAAAATTTGAAATGACGGTTTTTTGCGTCACTGAACTTTAATTTACGAAGGACAACTTTTTACCTGTATTTTATGCCTAACGGCAGTTCTTATTATAAATTCTCTTTGGTTTGGGTGTCTAAAGGGTGTGAGGCTGTTAATTAGGGGCTGGGCTCAAAAGAACTACTGTGCATTTGATATGGGTAAACATATCGAAGGGGGGTTATTATAGTGGATTTTCGTGGGCCTCCTCTTTTATTTTATTTAAAATGACTAAAGAGCGAGGTATATAATATAGTTAGATAAAGTTTTACTTCTGCAGACGAATTTTGATAAATTTTGGCCAAGGGAACAATTAATTAATTAATTTAAATTAGAGAGCCTGGATTGTGACAATTTAGGCTCTCTAATTTATATTATAGCCGTTAAGTTTGAAAAGTTGAAATTAAAAAACAAATCATTAATTTTATGTATTAATTTATATTCTAGCATAATGAGCCATGCCACCAGACGAGTTTTGCGTGGCGCTATGGTCGTCTTTAGTTGGTTTGTGTCTCCATATAGTCGAATAAAAAATCTTTGGATCCCCAACCGAAAATTGCCGCCAATTAAAAATCCAATATTGCAAATTCGAGCCGTTGAATTGGCGCATATGATTCGAACAAAACAGGTATTCTATATAATATACTTATAATTGCTACAATTCTTATTAAAAACTGAGAATAATTTATTTTAGGTAACATGTGAGGTGGTAATTCAAGCCTATGTTGATCGTTGCAAGGAGGTAAATCCAATATTAAATGCAATTGTCGAGGAACGTTTTGATGAAGCTTTGAAAGAAGCAAAAATGGTAGACGAAATGATTGCTCAAGGCGAGAAAACTGTTGAACAGTTGAAAACGGAAATGCCTTTATTGGGTCTACCGATTACAGTGAAGGAGAGTATTTCTGTACAAGGTATGATCAATCAAAGTGGCAGAGTTTATAAGAAGAAAAATGTTGCATTAAACGATGCACCCTGTGTGGAACAGGTGAAAAAACATGGAGGAATAGTGTTGTTGGTGAGCAATACACCAGAGTTGTGCATGTGCTGGGAAACGTATAACAATGTCTCGGGGCAGACGAAAAATCCATACGATGTGAAAAGAACACCGGGTGGATCGTCCGGTGGAGAGGCAGCATTATTGGGCAGTGGAGCATCTTTAATTGGTCTTTCATCGGATATTGCAGGTTCTTCAAGACTACCGGCTATGTTTACCGGTGTGTACGGACATAAACCTTCACCATATGCTGTATCCTATCAGGGTCACATACCAAACTGTGATATTCCTAATTTTGGTGACTTTTTCACAATTGCCCCAATGACACGATATGCCAGCGATTTGCCATTACTTCTGAACAGTATGATTGATCCAATTGGAGCAAAATTATCCCTAGATCAAGACATAAATGTTGGTAAAATCAATTTTTTTTATATGGAAAATGATGGACCATCAGGTTCAACGACACCCATTAGTCAAGACATACAAGTGGCACTAAGCGATGTGGCCACACATTTTAGGGCGAAAAAAGTTCACATAGACAATTTGAAATGGTCACTAGAGGTATCTATGTCGACTTTGTTGAGAATAGACAATGTTGAAACTATTTACTACAAGGCCATTGATGGCGAACCGCTCAAGAAAAAGAGTACCGAGTTATTGAAGTAAGAAAAATTCTTTTCGAAAAATACCTATAAAATTATAAACAAAATTTTCACAGATATTGCTTTGGCCTATCCGATAGTATCTTTCCATCGGTTGCCGTCGGTCATCTGCAAGAGACTATGAAAATATTTCCAGAAGTACGACACAAGAAAATGACGAAAATTGCCAACAAACTAAAAAAAGAGTTCCAAGATTTACTCGGCACAAATGGGGTCTTTTTGTACCCGACCTTCCCATCAACAGCCCATCATCACTATAAGATTTATCAAAAACTGACAGACACAAGCTATATGATGATTTTCAATACAATCGGCTTACCCGTAACGAATTGTATGATTCGATTGGATAGACATAAATTGCCAATCGGTATACAGGTAAGCGGAATTTTGATACATTTTTTAAATGTTTTATAAAATTTGATTTAAATAGGTCGTTACAAATGTGGGCCAAGATCATTTATCGTTGGCGGTGGCCAGAGCTATTGAATCACATTATGGAGGATGGATTCCACCATCATAGGCATTTTGTTTAGCAGTTATATGACTTGTAGAATAATTTATAAAAAAAACTTCTTGTACATAGAGGAATGAATCTCTTTAAGCCAGTCCTTTGGGAGAGCGCACTAATTATTATTTATTAAGACATCACGACATATAAAGTAAAGCCTTAATATCTACAATTTGAGAAAATAGGTGCATATACTTGAGCATACGTTTGCGTATTCATTGTGGATATAATCTAAGTTTTCTATGTTTAATGCCCATTTTACAATACACGTCATATTATATGTATCTTTATGTAGAAACAGACTTGCAACAGAAAATTTATTTATAAAATAATTTTTAATTTGATAAAATAAATTGTAAACGCACGAAATATTTAATAATATTTTAACATATTGTGTACATCAAAGTCTGTTTTTAGACAAAAATATAATAAGACATATGTGAAAAACATGTAGTGTAAATTGGTTTTAACTTATGCACCGCGATAGGTATGCATGTTTTTTTTCATTGTAGATGAAGCTTAACATACATACATATTATAGTATGACAAAGCATCGTAAAAACAATTATTTAAAATATAATTGTACATCATAGTTTTTTATATATTTAACTATTTAGGTTATTGTAGTTTTTAATGGAAATGATTTATTTTTTAAATGATTTTTTATAATAAGAAAAAGCTTTAAATTTTTTTTTTAATATAATAATAAAAAGAAAAATTAGAAAAAAATATAAAATAATTTTTTTTAATTCAAATTGTCTTTTCAAACACTATATAACAACTGTAGTATTATTGGATATGTCTTAAAAAATCTAATTTTAAGTTTTTGAGCTGAAAAATTCTGTTAGCGTTTTTTGTGGTGGAGAAATTATGATTTTGTGTCACCAACACTAAAATATATATAATTGCAAACAACGTAGTGTATAATAATTACTGTCGAAAGTTCAATGTGTGCTTATAGAGAAGCTCAGAGGCGCATATAACTAATAAGGAAATAAAACTACAAAAATATATTTAATCAAAACAATAATAATATATTATGTATTTGCTATATATTTTCATATATTATAAAGGTGTCTTCCTTATTTGGTTTTATATAATTACCGACTTTTTATAAAGTAGAATATTTTAGCGATATTCAAAAAAACCCCTTTAATTGCGGATTTTATTTTTTTTAAATATCGCAAAAACACATTAAATAAATTATTCCTGTAGTAAAATTGGGTATTTTTTCAGCTTTTATTATAGTTTCGTAAAAGTCTTGCAACTTTTCCAATTAAAATTCATAGTGAATAGCAGCTGTACTTAAAAAGTTCAGCTGTACAAATTAAGTTTCATAATTTAAATCATCAAATCTTTCATATACAAAAAGACGGTATAAAAAAACGAATAAATAATTTTTTATCTGTTTTTTGTTATCTTAAGGTGATTATATTATTTAATTACCTAAGTATAATATTGGTTTTTTGTATTATTTTAGCTACAAATGTCTTTTGTTTATATTGTTAGAAAATTTGGAAAAATTTATATAGTCGTTAAATTCTATAATATTGTTTGCATATTAAATTTAAAAATTTATTTTTTATTATATTGGTTTTATCATTATTTAATTGGCATATATAACTACCTATAAATAGTTATATATTTTATATAATAAAATTTTACTATTTTTTTTTATTGTAGAGTGCAATTTTATTATGATTTTTAATTGTTCATTTTAATTATTTATATAATTTATTTAAAATATAAATTATTTTAAATATATTTATCGATTAACTCGCATTTTTTACGTTTTATGTTTGTATTGATATTTTATTAAATTATATTGATTGGATTTATTTTTGTATTTAAAAATTATTTTAGTTAATTGTTAATTAATATTTTTGTTTAATTAAAAAAGAGATAAAATCCTCTATTAGGTTTGATATATATTTTATTAATCATAATAAAAATCATAATAATTTTTTGTAAGAACAAATGCGATTAAATTTTTAATTATATAAATACTAATCTATATGTAATTAAGTTCTTTCAATATGTATAATATTGTAATATGTTTTCTATAACCGTACATTTTAAGATGCGTTATGTGTGAGGATACGAATTTGTTGAGTACTTTTTTATAAATTTTATTTACTCTGCTCACAAGGCAAACTGAAATAATTCGATTTTTGACAAAATAAGGTATGTTTTGTAACTATCAAATTTTGTGTACAAAATACAAATAGCAGAGAAAAATTATTATACCGACCATGAAATCAATTTTATAGTCTTTTTCTCAAAACCACACTTTTCGACTTATACCAATTTGCCTATAGTGAGCAGAGAATATTATATATTACATTAAAAAAAACCTTGTTAATTTCTATATTATATTTAAACCAAATATAATTAGTTATAAACGAATACATCCCGGAAATGCAACTATATCATGTAAATTGAACAAAAAAAGCCCGAAATAAATATTAACTATACTTTTATATAAACTTGTTTTATTAATATAACTATTTTTTTTAATATATAAACTAGACATGTTATTTGGTATTTGTTGAACACCAAAAAATATACCTAACATTTTATGAATTAACGAAATAATAAACTTATTAAAAAAAATTGATGAATGAACTCACTTTCTGTATTAATTAATGACTTAACTTTTCGTATGGCAATTAATTTTAATCAATGATATAAGATATTTTATTTTGTAATTCATTGGGTTTTGATAAAATATTCAGCAATAGTTCGGAAATTGAATAGAAAAAAAATTGAGGAAGACTTAAAAGAAACGTCTTTTTATTTAAAAAAAATTTCAAAGTATTTTCTGTAATTCTTATCTATTCCTAAATAATAATTTGATTGACAATTCTGATTAAAATTTAAATCGACGTGGTTTTACATTTTTTTTTTCATATAAAAGGATTTATCTATATAGATTAGGGTCACAGAATACATACAATATATACTTTGTATCTATTCTCTGTTAAGGTTTTAAATATTAATGTTTAACCCGTCAAAATTAACAACTGGTAAAAAAATGATTGTTTTTTTTAATATTTGTTATTAATAAGATTTGTTGAAAAAGGATATAAATTTGTGTTTGTATTGATTAAATATATTGAGAAACCGCTGCTTTGACTCTCTTAAAATATTAAATTGATTGCTTACAAATAATATAGGAAAAATCCAACGAATTAGAAATATTTATTTATATTTATTTCTAATTCGTTGGAAAAATGATGACTATATGTTAAATAAAATGTTTATATTTAAAAACTGTGACTAGATAAATAGCTGAATACTCCAGTTATTTTAATGAGGATTTGTGCAGAAATTGTATCTTAGATTTTTACAATATTAAATTTCTTCTTTTTGGCAATAAATATATATAGTAACATATAATTTTAACTAAAAATAACAAAAATTAAACACAAAAACATTAATTATTATTAGATAAGTTAAATTTTGCGACAACAGAAACTTATAAATTATTTGGTTGTAAAGTCTGGCCAATAGTTTATGTAATATCGATGTGTTGTTCCCTCAAATAATCGATCCAACCAATTGCTAAGGCCATCAAGTAAATTCTCTTCTAGTAAGATTTTTGCATCAGACACTACGCTAGACGTATCGTCCGACTCTTCGGTATCACTGTTCATACCCAAAAATGCACCGGCTTCGGGATCGGAAGGTGATCGGGTCAGATGACGGGTCATTTTAATCATTCTCTGTAAATTTACTGTTAATTTTCATTCAGTTTTTATTTTATAGTTTACCTTTGCGCCTCTAACAGACTCTGGATGTTTAGCATGATACATGCAAAAATATTTCCTATGACCATTAAGTGCGATAACGGTGCCGATGCAATTTCTTGGATTTATTTGCAAATCTCTAGATTCGGATAGTGACAGTCTAAGCAATTCTGCATACCAAGTTTGACCTTTTTCAATGAGCATATGGGCAAACATAAGAGTTTTGTTTCTGAAATATTTTGCAAACTTTAACATTGTTCAAAATTTATTACATTTACTAACTTTCTATAAGGCCACACGGCTTTATGAAAACCGGGTATTAAATTTGTTCGAGATTGGGCATCGGTAAGGAGGACAATGGTACGACAACCTGGCTTCAGCAACCTCACAAGCCCGTTATATTTTTCCGCTCTCAGTTCGTGTAATCTTAACTCGGGTACATAGGCCACAGGTTTGCCTAAATATTTTAATAAGAATTTTACAATTATTCTAATTTACGGATAATATTTAGTTTACCGGCACAGCAGAATTTGCTCTAAGGGGGGTAAAAATGGGCTGCTGTGCCGGTAAATTAGACTTTAGCCCAATTTACCATTATTGTTATTATTCGCTTGATTGCCATTTCGCTTCTGAACATTTTCTTCTTCTATACGGACCAGATAAGCCATCAAATATCCGACGCCTACGATAAATACGATTGATGCAATCAGAGATATCAACGGAAGCATATGCTCTTTGCCATTTTCACCCAAATAATCACAAACAATAAAAATTTTATTTAAAATTTGTGTTATCATACCCTGGGCATGTTCGTCCATTAAGTCCTAAAGAAAAATTATTATTTTCAAATCAAATTTTGTTTTTAACAAATCCATAAAATCACACTCGGTCAAGGAAAACAATTTGATAGGCACGGGAAGAATTCGAGTGTCACATTTTATTATAAAATAAGTCTCGAATCTTTGACCGATAAATTCAAGTTTAGTTTTAACATTTACCTTAACTTCAGCCTCATAACTCAAAGCCTCAGTTGTTCGCAACAAGCGCTGTATCGTATTGTCTAATTTTTGTTTTGTTACATTAAAATTATATTCGGCTGTTTCGTTATCGACTCGTTTGATGTGCAACGACGAACCGCTTACCCATTCGTATTTAATGTGGCAAGTATCGCGTCGCCAAATGATAACCAACCTGAGCAGAGTGTCTTCGCCCTCTTTCGTTAAGGCATTTACAAAATCTGTTTGTTTTTCCTATAGAGAAATAATTTTAGTATCTCGTATATTGTTCAACAAAATTCTTACCTGATAAATATAAGCAAAACGAACTCGATCCGCACTAAATCCCGACTCTAGTGCAATTTTTCTCAAAGCATCCCGCGCTTCATCGTGCATTTCCGTATTTTCGGTAACCAAAATTACACACAATCTTTTTCTAGGGCGATTCCATTCCGCCGGACAAATACCTTTTTAATCAATAAATTTAATTTATTTATAAATTCGATCAGATTTACTCAATTACCTTCAAGTAAATCCTGTGAAGACAGACGTGGCAAGGCTAAGTATTGATTGGCAGCCACAACGTTGTACAGAGTTTGTGTTGGAATGTCTGACATTGATACGCTGGCAACGGGTCGCAATGAATCTTCGTTAAACAGCAGCACCGTATCGAGGCTTGGATGAATTTTATATCGATCTTGAATTAGAGCACTATCCTTGGAATTTAGTTGAACGAATCTGGAAATTGTTTAAAAGAATTATAGTTGAGATTCTGCAGATTTTTAGCAAGAACTACAACAAGAGGGTAAAAAGGCTTTGGAAACCTTGGAACACTTCTTCATAAATTTTGAAGATTTGAAAGCAAATAACCTATGAAGTCTTGGGACAATTGTCATATGTAAGCCTTGGAAGTCTTTTCAAAGTCTTGGAAATCTTGAAAGTCTTATGGAAAGCTTACAAATGTATTATGAACTTTTTGGAAATCTCAAAGGTCTTTTGGAATTTTCGAATGGAAGACTTGGAAATCTTGTAAACGTTTCGTGGACATTTTGGAAGTCTTGAGTCTTATGGACGTCTTGGAAATCTTATGTCTTATGGAAATTTTGGATGTCTCATGATTATTTTAGAATTTATGGCAGGAAGACTTGAAAATCTTATCATACGTCTTGTGGAAATTTTGGAAGTCTCGAAAGTGTTTGGAAGTTTTATGGAAGTCATATAATCTTGAAAGTCTTACAAAAAAGTTGGAAGTATTATAGAAATCTTGGAAGTCAAATAGAAGGCTTAGAAATCTTATGGAAATCTGAAAAGTCTTTTGAAAATGTGTGTAAGTTTTATGGAAGTCTTGGAAGCTGGAATTTATGAGTCTAATGGATGAGAAAGAACTAGAAAAAATAGTCCAATATAGAACTTCCGAATTAATTCCATATTTCCAATTAAATAAAAAAAAATACACAGATCGTAGAATGCGCCTTTTTTAAAGGAGGCATTTTATTTTTTATTTTCACTAGAAAACTTGTTCAAAAATGTTCAAAGCAAAGGAATTGAGCAAATCTGAAATGAATGTTAAAATCGATCCCTCTGCAAATACAACCAAAACTCCAGGCTATTTAAACTTGGTATCTAGTATGCAAGAGCTTGGCGTTGGCGAAAGAAACTGTAATAATTCGGGCAAAAATTTTACATTTGTCAAACAAGAAGTGCAAAGAATCGATCATGAAAATGAAATTTTATTAAAGAAAATCATCCGGGTCAAATCATCTTCTTTTGGAGCAAGCGATTCATGGCAATCATCCGCAATCAAATCGCCGGCAGAACGAATTCGAAACAAAATGCAACATAAGATCGATTATGAAAATGGAATAATTGAGAAAAAGTTACGTAAAATTGCGACCAGACGTAGTTCGTACACGTTGTAACAACATTAAATTCTCACCCAAAAGCTACACGTTGTTTATAATGAAAGGCTGTAATTAAGTATCGCAGTCTTGGCTGCTGGCGTGGTTCCATAATTAGGCCACGTACACGATTGTCATTCCATCCATTCAGAAATTCGTCAACATTGTCGTCCCGAATCGTTTGTATTAATTTGTATGGCATTTTCTGACGTATAAAGTCCACCACCCTTTGAACGCTAAACACCGAATCTTTGTAAACATAATTTTTGCCATCCAACACCAGTACTATGCACGGCAAAGAGTGAACGCTGGTCTTACGGAGCAGTGCCTCTTCATGACCAGCATTTACTGTGGCAAATGTTATGCCCAACGGTTCCAGCGTATCGATCATTTTCTTAAAATCTCCTGCCACTTTCATGCATGAAAAACACCAGTCAGCATAGAACATAAGTATGTAGGGTGTTGTGTTACTGTTCGGCACAACGTGAGTCTCATAGTATTTTGATGTAATCGATAGTTTGTGATACAGACTAATGTCCTGATCAAAATGAAATCGATGCCTAAAAGAAAAATCGGTTAAAATCGTCACAAGTTGCTCTAGTAACCTTACCCAAAGAACTCCTCAAACGGATCGGGAGCAAATCGTCCGTATTGACTATAATCATGACTACTTCCTCTTAAGATATTTGCATCTTCGTTGGTAATGCCATGCAAATCATATGCCTTCCGTCGTTCTGTGTCGGCCAACAGTTCATAGGCTTTTTTTATTTCCACAAATTTCTCTTCCGCCTTTGGGTTGTCCGTTTTGTCGGGATGCCTGTGTGAAAAATTTAATTTTTTAGGAATTTTTCTTAAATAATTTTATAAAATTAAAATTTGTTTTTAGCTTATAAGGAAAAATCAATATCTTGAAATTTTGAAATTTATTCCATAGATAAATTATAGCCCGCAACATAACTGCGGGTGAAATGAAAAATTTTTATGTTTAAAAAAATGGAATGCGTCACATTTTCTTGGATTTCGAAATATACATTTTTTCTTGAAGAAAACCCATAAAAAAGAAAATATTTTGTGAAAAATGTGTGCGAGCTGAGAAAACCCCCAATTTTTCTGTAAAAATCAATAACAAATAATCGCACAGCTCACGTACCATTCTTTGGCCAGCTGTTTATAGGCACGTCGGATGTCCTGTAGTGAAGCCTTTTTCTCAATGCCCAATATTTTATAAGGATCCCCTAAATCAGCAAAAACATAATTCGAAGCCAACCACAGGCAACACACTATCGCGAGCACCGTTTTCATTGACACAACAAACATTATCCGTCCCTTGTATTAACACTCGATTAATTTCACACAATTTTCGTTTCTAAATACTAAAATTTCTGATTATTTTGATAGATTTTCCATAGTTTACAGCTGCAGGACATTTTCTTGACCAGCAAAGTGATTAGGTAGTAAAAAAAACTTATTTTTATAAAAATCACTTGGCTGAGAAAATTTACAGATTTTTTCTGATCAGATTTTTCATCATTTGCTGAATATAAGCGCCAATATGTCGCTGTCAAGAAATTGTGTTTTGTTATTGCGGTAACATAACTTTAGGCGGTATATTTACTACAAAATATGAATAAACAGATAAATATAAATACACAAAGCTGATATTGAATACATTTTTAATCGACATTTTGCAACTAAAATCGCAAGGCCCATTAGCTCAGTTGGTTAGAGCGTCGTGCTAATAACGCGAAGGTCGTGGGTTCGATCCCCCCATGAGCCATATTTTTTTTAATTAATCTTGTTCTTTCTTTTTTGTTTAACGTTTATTAGAATAATTAATAAGCAATTATTAAATTGTAGTTGAGAGCCGGTTTAAAATCATATTCATTAAGTTTAAAAAAACGATCGCTTGAAACGAATTTTAGAATATATTTTCACTAGAAATATCAAATAACTATCTTTTGTAAGAACTAAGCGAACAGATTTATAATTAAAATCTATGAGTGCAAAATGAGTTGTTTTTTAGGATTATATAGTTGTATCCATCTTCAACCGGTCTGATTGATTACCGTCTTATAATTTATCTTAATATGGTAATTATAAAGTCTTTTGTTTTAATGTAGTTCATGTAACGGTCACCTAAGAAATAAAGTTCTCTAATTTTATGATTAAAAATACCACATTTTATTCTTCATCTAACGCATTTTTCGTATAATTAAAATTTATTAAATTATTCGTCACAAATAAATCTCAATTTAATTTCAAATAATAACAACTAAGTAAGTGTAAATTTTATGGGACTGCGCCGGGCAAAAAATTAATACAAAATTATTGAAAAAACAAAATATAAAGTAAAAATGAACAAAAAATAAATTATTTTAATTATGTGATAATTAAATATAATAGGACTATACAATCTTGAAGTAACATAATGATATTTAATAATTGTTTGTAATAATTATTTACGACCATTTAAATCTTGTTCACAATTTCGATAAGCCACACCGATGCCAAAGCCGGTGCCTAGAATGATGGGAAAACTTCTTCGTTTGAAAAATAGCAGCGATACAACTGAGCCGACCAAAAGACCACCAGCTAAAAAAAATTAGATAACAAAGTTAATTAAATTGTAATAACAATTATATTGGGAAATTTGTTTATTGGCCCAAGTCAAATTCTACATTGAATAGTAAAAACTGGATTCGCGGACCATAATCTATATACAGCTTAATTAATTTAAAAACATTAGTATAATGGTCCAGAGAAAGAAAATTGTGGCCCAGAAGAGATCTAGGAAAGTCTAATTCACCTTGTTAATAAATTGCGGAAGTTCGATGTACATATTGTTTTAAATTTTAATACAAATTAGAAATTAGACAAGATATAAAAATTGGGCTGATGCGAATTTTAAATTCTATAAATAAACCTTTTTGTGAGGAGACAGACCTTTATAAGTTCTTTTAATTCTGTAACTGATATGTTGTCAGCCACGGATTAAAAATTTTTGTCACACATACAAAATTGCAATTGAGGCACTTTCTCGGGCACTTTTTAATTGTTGGGCAATCTATAGATTATACTTGGACCGTGCCCTTGAAATTATAGGCACTTAATTATTGTTGAGGCCACAATCTATAAATATTTTGTGAATAATAACAAATAAAGCCATCAAGTCAGATGCAAACCAGGTTATGTAATGTATGCAAAACTGTGATACCATTCGGCCAGAAACAACTTACCGCCTTTAATTAGTGTGTCTGTTAAGCATCTGTCCACCTTTTTGCCAAATTCTTCTTCCGAGAAAATCGGTAATTCAATCTTTTTTACGCTCATAGCTGACATTAAATGGAAAATGAAAATATTTCCACAGGAAAATCTATTTCACCTGAGCTGAGAAGAAAATGTTTAAGAAAAACTTGACAGCAGAATCAAAAGCACTATGGCATCATCCAAGACATACGTGCACAATTTTTGTACGATAATCGCACGCGCGGATAGCGCTGTCAAAACAAAGTTCCCAACGTACATATACATAACCTCATTTCTTGTATTAAATCATAAAAAATTACCAGTGTTCACCTTAAATTTTTGAAAAAATCGTCAAAAATTGCAATCCGTTTGGACGATTCTGTTTCTGTTATCAATTTGTATATGAAATACAGATTTTTTCCCTCCCTCCTACATGAATTATCCCATTGGGTTTCTATATAATAATAAAAAGTCTATGATAACCAGTATGGAGCTGTGGGTAAAGTCACGGCTCTATAAATCAAGAGGTTGTGGGTTCGAGGCTCGGTATAGGGCCAAAAAATTTTCACATCTGGGTTATCACCTTTCTTTCGCAGGTGTTTATTAAAAAGCGATTGCAGTGGTC
>JANSTW010042015.1:0-24861 GCA_027564275.1 Diadocidia ferruginosa
AAATAAAAGTAAAATAAATTAGATTTAAAGAATGAAAAATTGTATTTAATTTAAAAAATAATGGACAAAAAAGCTTGACAACCAATTTTTTCGGTTTTCAATAATATAATTTTAATGTCGAAAGGTAAAAAAAAACTGTAAACAAAATACCGTCCTGCTTATTATGCTTGCCTGGTATAAATTTTCAAATAAAAAAACTTTCAAAATGTGATAAAATGTCATACAGAAAAGTTAAAAATAAGTAAAAACATTTAAGGTAGAATTATTGCTCGCCTGGTTGAATTACTCAAATTTTCTGAAACATAAAAATCCAAAAGGTTGATGACATATATAATTTAATGTCGGAAAGTAAATAAAAAACTGTAAACAAAATAATATGCTCCTGCTTATTATGCTTACCTGGTATATTTTCTCAAATAAAAAAAAAAATCTAAAAATGATAAATTATCATACAGAACATTTAAAAATATATAAAGACAATATGCTCCTATTCTGATTTATGCTCGCCTGTTACAATTAATGCTCGCCAGGTAGAATTAATGTTCGCCTGGTAGAATTACCTCACATTTTCTGAAATATAATACAGCAAATTTAAGAATAACTAAAGACAAATGTGCTCCTGTACTTATTTATGTTCACCTGTTCTAACTAATGCTAACCTGTTCTAATTAATGCTCGCCTGGTAGAATTACTCAAATTTTCTGAAAAATAAAAATACAAAAAGTTAAATGTCATATACAGATAATATAATTTATTGTCGAAGAGTTACAAAAAACAGTAAACAAAATAATGTGCTCCTGCTTATGATGCTTGCCTGGTATAAATTCATAAATTAAAAAAATTCTAAAAATAAAAATATAATATGATTTAAAGGCAGGCTCTCGACCAAAGCCTGTCTTAAAATCATATTTATATCATCAAAAACGACTCTAAGACTACAAATTATAACAAAAAATCAAAATGTCATATAGAAAAGGGAAAAAAAACATTTAAAAGACAAATGTGCTCCTAAACTGCTCGCCTGGTAGAATTACTCAAATTGTCTAAAAAATAAAAATACAAAAGGTTAATAAACGTCATACAGATAATTTAATTGATTGTCTAAAAGTAAAAAAAAACTGTAAACAAAATAATGTGCTTCTGCTTATTATGTTTGCCTGGTATAAATTCTCAAATAAAAAAACTTAAAAAATAAATTAAAAATAACTAAAGACAATCATGTCTGTCTGATTTATGTTCGCCTGGTAGAATAAATACTCGCCTAATAGAATTATTGCTCGCCTGGTAGAATTACTCAAAATTTTCTGAAAAAAAAAAATACAAAAGGTTAAATCGTTAAATGTCAGCAACACAGAAAACAATTATAAGTTCCAGCTGATAATATTCGCCTGGTATAAAAATTTTAAAATTTTCTGGCTTTTGATTTTTTTTTTAAATATTTTGTGTTTCTGCAGATAAGGTTGATTGATAATAAATTTAAATTTTTACCACATCATCAATCATAATGCAATTTATTATATTTTTTAAAACAAGATTTCTTATATCAAAAAAAAAATTAATTTAAAATGACATAAAGCTCCTAAAAAATTTTAATATATTTTAAAAATACCTTAAAATTAAAGAAATATAAACAAAAAGAATAGAGATTCTCATAAATCAATCATTTTTAATTGACTTTGGATCAAAATTAAATAATTTATTCTTTTCAAAAACTAAAAATTATTTTTTTATAAATTTTTATATTCCATATAAAGAAAATCAAATACAAAAAAAAATCAATTTTTCTCTACTTTATTAGCAAATAAATAAATATAATTAGCTATCGTATTGTATAAATAAAAATTTTATCACCACATTTCTTAATTTTAATTTTTCTGACTAATACTTATTTCCATAAGTTCAAGTTGTATAAAAGTATAATTTTAAATGAGCTCGCGATCTATCCACTGCTGAGAGCGCATAATTTATAATTTATTCAACATTTCAAATAAAATAAACTTAATTAAATATAAAAAATAATGACCGCATGGGTTTTATTTAATTTTTACTATTTTATTCACACCTATATATGGATTTATATTGAGGTAGTTAAAGCAAAGTGGTTAATAATTTTTTTTTTAAATCAAAAATTCAATTTCAACTTTGTGTAAAATAAAAAATAAATTATGACTTAAAAATCTTTATATTATAGGAAAGCGATTAAAAAACCAAAGTTTTTATCTTTAAAAACATTAAATAAAAATTATTGTATCAAAACAACAATAAAATATAGTAGATTTTTTTCTCAATATTTTGAAAATTCAAAATTCGATACAACTCACACTCTTGTTTCTAAAACACTTTTTAAAAAAAACTTCTTTTTTGGATTATATCAGCTGGTATATATTATTATCTAAGTATGGCTGGTATAGTGTTTTCAACACACAAAATTGACCATTAAAGAGACAAATCGGTTTTCATCTTAATTTTATATTTTGAAAAAAAAAAAATCTTGTATATTCTAATTTTTTACGAAACTTTGTTGTTTTTAAAATGCGTTATTTTGTATTTTATTATAATATAATAATATGATTGCCTTTTGAATAAAAATCAAATTAAATGAATAGAAATAAACGAATTATAAATTTGTAGAGAAATAAATATTCAAAAATTAGATTTTTCTTTCTTCAAGTCTCATAGCTTTGATTTTTGATTGTGAAGAACTTGTTTCGATAATATTAATTATAATATTACAACACAGCCATCACACACACATAATGATTATATGAGAGTTAATGTTTTTTCCTTGTTTTTTTTTTTAAGAAAACTATAGATAGGTAAATAAATAAATTTACATAATTTTTTTCTTATATCAGTTTTGTTTATCTTAATTTGAAAAAAATTCAAAAATTAGTTTTGTCAATTGATATTCAAATGCAGAAGTTTACATGTATAATTAGAAATTAGAATAAGAGTGTAAATGAGAGTGAAGATTTTTGGGATTTTAGTGTTTTTGAATAAACATTTCATTAACAATTTAGAGGTATTATAGAAGTTATCATTCTATGCAATTAAAAACTATTGTCTTGTAAGCAAAGAATATTTGATTTTTTTTGTATTTAAAATAATCTGATTAACGCAAATTAAATATTTTAGATTGTACCAACTTAGTTATAATTTTAATTATTATACCTATAGTTTGTCATTAAATAATTCATTTTCATATAATACAAAAAAAATGTGTCAGAACTCAGAATTTTAAAAAAAATTATTGTAATACTTTTTTCCTACTATACGTATCGTACATTAGAATGGTCCAAAAATGACCTAACAACAAAAGTGCAGAAAAAAGTCATTGATTTTGCGCACTTAATTGACAATTAAAATTTTTTTTTTTTATAAAAGTTTACTAATACTTTAAAATTTGTTTTATCGGTGGGAGGATAATCGTTTAAAAATGTACATATAATATACAGGCGATTCAGTCACGTTTAATCGAAAAAATTTTCCAATTAGAAACTTTAAAATGTATAAAGGCGAAAGCTGGAATCACAGGCTCATGCATATTTTAAACATTTATATAAAATAAAATTTTCAGAAGTTCTCAATACAATATTTTTGGATTAGTCTTAAAGATTTTAAAATTCAAACTTGAGAATTAACATTTTTTAAAGAAACTGCATATTTCCAAAATTCAACTGTTCTGCGCGACCTCTAAACTTTAATCGAATCGGTCCACATTTTTTTCAGATTTTCTTTTCTTCATAAAAATAAACTTTTAAAGAGTATAGGTGTTTTAAATAGCGCACTTTTAATTTTCTCATATATCTTTCGACCATCCTAGTATACATATTGCAGAGCAGAAGTAGATTTTTTTTTAATGTATTTTAACCAATTATAAAAATTCTCAAATAATTTATATGCAATTTGGTTTGCTCTTAATTTAAATATTTTTGTGATAATTATTTAATTTTTTATGATTTTATGATCTGTTCGTTATGTTTTTATAGCTTTGATCACTTTGCTCATATTTCTTTAATTTTTGTGTATTAATTTTTTTTGGTTTTTATGAAACTTTAATCAACTTTTTATTTTCGACTCTAATTAAGCTGTAAAACAAAGCCGTAATTTGTATACAACATAAACTAATTTTCTCCTCAAAATTATTATGTGAATTGTGACATGGTTTTTTTTCTTGTGATTAATTACAATTAGGATAAATTATAGGTTGCACAATGCAAAATTTTTATAGAAAACAAATATTTTCCTAAAAAGTTATAACTTTTCTTATTTATTATTATTATTATTATTATTATTTTAAACAAAACGGTATTTGTGACAAGTCCATCAAAATTATTGTTTCCACATCAAAACTTATTCATCAAATATAATTACAACTAAATTTTTATATAGAAATAATAAAATTTCAAATTATTATAAATCTTGTCATGATGGGTTAATAGTCTTTATAAAATATAGAGAAGATTTTATGTTATTTTAGAAAACAATGTCTTATACCTATTATATTAACATTTGTACATAAATCTCTAATATTTTGACAGTTAATGATAGTTAAATTGTTTAGCCTATTATTGTATATGGAATAAAAGAAAATTTTAGAATTAAAAACTAGATTTTCCCATGATTTGATTTGAATATATAGAAATACTGCTATATGGATGACACAAAATTAGGAACAATTTTGTTTAATTCTGTCAAATAATATTGTGAGGTCAAGCATTTTTAAGAGAAATATATAAAAAGTCGATTATTTATATCAGATGCTTATACTTAATTTTGTAATTTTTATAAAAAGCTTTTTTGCATAGAGCTTTTTTTGTTTGCAAAAAAACTTACTACACACCCTTAAAAATACGGCATCAATAAGAGCTATATTTTTGAAAGTGTAAATTAGACTCATTTTGTCGCTTAAAAAATAGCTTAAAATTAGCTTTTTTTGAAAGCCTAAATTAAATACTATACACATTAAATACTACACACACTTAAAAATTCGGCATCAATTAAAGTTTTTTTTTTAAATTAAATAAAACTCATTTTGTCGTTTAAAAAGTAGCTCAAATTAAGCTATTTTTGAAAGCTTAAAGTTTTTACAAAAAAACAACTTACTACACATACTAAAAATACGGCTTCAATTAAAGCTATTTTTGAATGTTTAAATCAGACTCATTTTGTTGCTTTAAAAATAGCTTAAATTAAGCTTTTTTTAAAGCTTTATTTTTTTTTTAAACTTAAATTAAGTTTAAAAGATACCTTAATTTAAGTATTTTATGGGTAATAAACTTTATTATATTTTTATCTAATAATAAAAAAAAATATTGTAATTGCTGGTTTTAAGTAAAATATTTAATTATAAAAAAAGTTCAACTTAGTCATTTTTTCTGACAAAATAAGTTGCTTTTATTAAACAAAGAGAAGTTGCAACGATTTTATTCGATCTTCTATGACTTACACCCCGATTTTTTTTATTATAAAAAAAACTTTCTCATAATTCCATATAATTTTAAAATAAATTGGCACTCAAAAATCAGATCAAACTAAATTTCAAGTTATTTTTTATATAATATTATATTGTTTAATATTATTTGCTATATAGAACATTACATTTTACTGACAAAGACTTCATCCAATTTTTTTGCAGATCTGATACTTCCGAATCAATGTTCTCCACATCATTTAAATGGAAGTGAATTCCGAAGTCATAATATAAGTGAGTAAAATTTATATTATAAAATGTTTTAATTTATGTAACTAGAGCCAATTTATTTGTTGTATTGTAATCGATTTTTTTTTGTCCACCCTGCGTATTAGTATAAGGTGACTTACGCGCATTTAAAACTTAATTGCTGTATAGTGCAACAATATAAACTGTAAGAAAATTGACTTTCATACGTTTCCTTTTTTTCCTAAGCATTATCACCAATAATTACCATATTTAAAGTGATTAAAAATTTAAATTATTTCTATATATAATGAGAAAATGAGAATATGCGATTAGTTTCGCTTATATAGCTCCCGCACATTTTAAAATTAAAAAATACTTTTTGGGGAACGCGCGTGTAATAATCACATTTAACAATATATTTTTACACAGCTCTTACATTGTTGCAGTTTTCACCCTTGGCTATTATTATATAATAATGTGGAATTTAAATTGAAAATTTTTCTATTGTACAGTAGTGTCACCCATTAGAGGCTACTTATTTTGCTTAAAATTAAATATTTCTTTTGAATAGAAGGAAAGTGTGTTACTTATTGCATTCTATCGTCATCTGCATTCTATATAGGACTTAAATAAAACCTACATAATTATCAATGCTTATAATAAAAGAAATTTTTTAGGAAAAGTCAAACATTTATGTAAATAATATAATAATGATCTTTGCAAACATAAACACCATACTTTACAATATAAGACAGTATATATTATACGGTGACCATCTATTTATAAAAAAAATAGTACATTCCACATACAAAATATTTACAGTTGATGATGTCTATAATATTGAACGAAACGTTAAATGAAAGAATTAAAAAATGTTATTGAAAATAAACCAATATTTGCAAACCGAACATTGTTTCAAAAAATATTTTTAAATAATTATTAGTTTTTTATCAGCTATGAGCAAATTTTTTTACGCTTTTCAAAAATTTGAGAAAGTAATAAGACCATAAAATCACATTACACTTAAAAAAAAAGTAACTAATTAAATGTTTATTATATTTTCTAATATTTTATTATTTATAGTTAGTAAAACAGTTTTTTTAATTTATTTATTTTTATATAGAAAATAAAATAAGTTACTAAATTTTCATGAGTATGGTCACCGTATTTCCGCATATATACAATACATTATACAACATATAGAATACATTTTAAGGATTAAATTTAGAATATTGAGGGCGAGATTTTAATACAAAAAACGTGGTAGAGGTATTTATGTTGATAATTTTGTAATTTTATATATTAGAAAATTTGATAAATATTATTACACTGTATTAAAATAGGGTGGTTAATGACTCACAAACATTTACACAAAAAGTCATATCCTTTATGCAGTATATTATACTCTTATTCATCAAATTATTTATTCAGAGACTTACACTGTAAAAATATATTAAGATATTTGTTTTAAATTTTATATTTTAATTCGAAATTTCTGCATGATCTTGATTTTTTTTTCAAATTTAATTAAATATTATAACTTTTAATAATTGGCATAACTTGTTTTCAATAAAAAAAAAACATTTTTAAATTTGCTATATGAAAATTTTTGTTTAAATTTAAGTTAAAATTTAAACTAAAATAATTAAAAAATGAATTAATTTAATTAATAATTAAAAATAATGCAAAAATTAAAAAAACTACAAAATCTCAAAAATAAAAAACTAAAAAAATTTAAAATTAAAGCATTGACAAATTAAAAAATCAAAAAAATTCAAAAATTTATAAATTAAAAACTTAAAAATCAAAAAAATAAAATTTAAATTATAGTTAAAATTATATTATATGATTGACTAGTTTTTTAAGGTATCTGACCAAATATCGTCATTGTTTTTTTTTTCTTTTGTCAAAATTAAAAAAAAATTTCTTATCTTTTAAAAAAGCAAGTTTATTTTATAACAAACTTTACAGTGTACATTAAAAAAAAGTCAACAACCAACCCACAAAAAAAATAGGAAAAACAAAAATTATCTTAAATCAGTATAGTAGCTAGAATATAAATAATATCAAACTGAAAATAGAAGTAATCCATCAACTCGACCCATAAATTATGTTTCTTCCATTGTTGTTTTTGTTGTAATACTGCGATATTTAGTATAATATTGAAAACATGCTTCTTCAACAAAATGCATAAATTGCCTGCGAGGTTTTTTTGTGTAGATAGTATATTGGTAGTAGATACTGTACGACTATATAGATTATATTTAAAGTACACAGTATATTTTATCTTTTGAATAAATTTTCTGTTTATAAATTTTATCACACGCTTTTAACTGTAACTATAATATGGTTTATAGTGAAAATTGTCTGATGAGTTTTCATGATTTTTTTTTGCTTCCTTCATTTTGTATTAGGGTGGGTCGATGGAAATTTCGTTTATATAAAGATTTTCAAAATTTGTGAATTTCAAAAAAGTTGCTAAATAAAAAAAAAAATTGATTTTTTTAATGGCCACTACTCTTTCGAAAGCTTAAAATTAAATTAAAATTTAGACAATGTTTATTAAAAATCGAAATAAGACCAAATAACTCAAGTTGTGTATTTTTTATATAAAATTGTTGTTCCCAAAAATTACATGCAATTTATTTTAAAATGAAATGAAAAAAAAAGGATTTTTTTAAATTTCATATACACTGAGCAAAAATATTTTTCTAAATTATTTCAGATTTAAAAAAAAAACGAATATTGAAAAAATCGCCAATAACTTCGCACTAAACTTTTTAAATGCAAAAAAAAAATGTTCTAGAAAAATTTAGAAAAAATAATTTAACAAAAAATTCGCTAATTTAAACAAAAATCTGTATTGACGTACACTGAAAAAAAATATTTTAAAATTACTCAATAAAAATTTGATAATTTTATTATTTTCATTTTAAATATGTCAGAATCTAATATAATTATTTTTTTTAAATGTCTATACTATTGAAAAAATGATAAAATTTCAGAATACTTCACGGGTGCTGGAAATTACAGAGTGTCAAAATTTGAAAATATGTATTAGAAAATACATACTTGTAAAAATGTTAAATCCAAAAAAAAGGTGAAGGGGATGAATACTAATTTCTTCCTTTTTACACTTATTACTCCTACTTAAGTCCTATTGAAAAAACGATAGAAATTAATAATCTTTCACGAATGCTGAAAATTACAGGGTGTCAAAATTAAAAAAAAAATACTTTCTGTAATTCCCAGCCCCCGAGAAATATTCGGAACCTCTATCGTTTTTTCAATAGGACTTGGGTAGTTGTAATAAGTGTGTTCAGGAAAAAAATAGAATTGCTCTCCTTCAGCCATTTTTAGGGGTTAATATTTTCACACATTTATAAAGATATTTTCAAATTTTGATTAATCAATCAATCAATCATTTGATTCTGACATATTTTAAATTAAATATTAAAATTATCAAATTTTTATTGAGTAATTATAATATAATTTTTTTTCTCAGTGTACGTCAATACTATTTTTTTTAAATTAACGATTTTTTTCGTAAAATAGTTTTTTCTTAAACTTTCTAAAACCTTTTTTTTAATTTTAGTGTAAAGTTTTTGCCGATTTTTTCAATATTCGATTATTTTTTTAAAATCATTTTTTTAAAGTAATTTAGATTTTTTTTTCTCAGTGTATATGAAATTAAAAAAAACTTTTTCATTTCATTTTAAAATTAATTTGCCTTTAACTTTTTTTTCTGTAAAAAATATACAACTTGAGTCATATTTCGGTTTTTTTCTAACTTGTCCAAATTTCAAGATCGATGCGTAGGTATAGTGGTCATAAAAAGTATGCAATTTCTTTTATTTTTTTATATAGCACTTTTCAATCCCTGCTCTTTTTTGAATTTGTCAAATTTTGAAAATCAACCCACTCTATTTTGTATGTGATTTTAGATTTTCTTTATCCAGCGCAAGGATACATTAAAGCTTAATAAATATGCACAGCTAAAAATTAATATAGAAATTTTGTAAAATGTAAATTGTTTGATTTATAAATTCATGTAATACAATAAATTTAAAAACCAGTTATATGGACAAAAAAGTTCCATGGTAATGAAAGAAAATAAAATTGTGGGCCAATATGTAATTCCACCCAAACTCCAAATCACACAACTTTGTAAGCTCTAAACTTTTTAAGCGGATAGGAGACAGGTTTTTAATCGAAAGTTGTATAGAAAAACGAGCATAGAAAAGTCTTCATAAATGTATTGAAGTTTTTCACGAAAAAATTGTTAAATTTTGATTATTCCCAAATATGTTATTTTAATAAATATTAGTTAAAGTTTAAATATTTTTCAAAAAAAAATTCGCAAAGCTCAAAGAATTTTCTCATCACATGTGTGAACTATTTTATTTGAATTGTACATTTTTATTCTTTTATAGTGCAAATAACATAATATAACAAACAAAACGAATGATCAAAAAAGTGTTAAAATAATGTCAAATAGAGCGACACCTTTTTGTATATAAATCTACTATTGTTGAATTTTTTTTTTTTCTAAATTAAATGCGTGTTCCATTTTTAAAGGTTGAATGAATAACATTTTGTTCATAATATAGAAATTAAATATACGACAACAATATAACAAATCAATATATTTTACATAAGGTGCAGTATACTAAATATTCTATTTAAGTTTTTTGATTTAAACATTTTAAATATTATTGAAAGCTTAAAAAAGCTCATTAAATTTTACGATAATGTTTTTGTACATTAAAAATAATGTGAAAAAACGCCATATACCCAATTTGTTTGAATGAAAAAACATTTATTTTTATTACACCTCAATATCGTTACCCAGAAAAAAACGCCATCGAAAACTGTTTAGATTACGTAAAAAAATATTTATTTTTCCTATATATAATTTCAATCTTATAAGGTTAATTACCTTGTTATCATAATTCAAAAACGAAAAATTTTTTGAAAAAAAAAAATAAAAATACAAAAGCTTAAAAAATCTAATAAATTTTATATTTTTTAAATAAAATAATCTAATGTAAAATCTTATATATTTTTTCGAAACTCATAAATTAGAATATCTTTATATTTGAAGAAAAAAAAACTAGTTAATCGTTACTTTTTGGTGTCTTTGATAGTTAAGAAAAAATCATTCAAACATTGTTATACTAAATAAATTTACGCGTTTGTCAAACAACATATAGGTAGTCGTCGCTTCTTTTCCACATATCTCACATATTATGCTTTTGGAAAGAATTTCAAATTAAAATTTACGATTTCAAATGTTTTGCATGAGAATAGCTGCAAACAAATTTTTTCGTAATAAAAAATAATATTTTTTTAATAGTTTTTGAAATTTTTTAATCTTTTTTAAATTTATTGATAAAATGGTTTTTTTTTTCTTTGGTGCGTATTGTTTGGAATATTTTACTATTATATTGTTATTGCATTTGCAATAGAGTAAATTTATATTTTTTTAAGTGTCGGTTTAAGTTTTATTTTTTTTTTATAATAAAAAAAGAAGCTGTCTAAGATTTATGATAATGTTATTTTAGTCTATAGAGCTTTATAACAGCTATAGGTATATGAGATTTTACAATGAAAATTTTATTTAAAAATATTAAAATGATAATTATTTTTTATTGTAGATAGTTTATACATTTTAGAAAAGATTTTAGATATTTATGAGATTGTATAAGCTGTTAAAAAACAGTTGCAACATTTTAATAGCGCAAATTGCTTAATTATCTATTTTGAAAGTTTATAAATGTAAAAATATGACGTGTTATTTGAAAGCAGTGGTGTACACTTTACACTTTGAAGATATTTTTTTTAATTTCATATTTCTTTCCAAAGCGATTTTCTAATTTTTCCTTTTTCTGAGTCACACATTCTCTTTTATACAGGGTTTTCGTCGAAAATTTGTTATCAATTGTTTACTTTCACAGTTTAATAGCTCCCAAGAATCATTATTTATTGTCCCAAGCTTTAAAAATGTTATTTGTTAAAGTTACTATTTTCCCAAAGACTTACAGCATCCCCCTCTAAAAAAAATCTTTTATTTACTTAATTTTTAAATTTTATTTTTGACTGTAGTGTATAGTTTAATTCCGAAAATATGATAGTAAATTGGTTCTAAAAAATTTCTTTCTTATCAAAAGAAAAGTGGTGACATTTTTCTTCAAGTGGGGGAATAAAGTAGTGATACAAAATGTTCGCGGTGACCGGTGAATTTAATTTTTATATTTTTTACCTCACCTACTCTGAGCACCTCAAATTCCATGACCAAATATTGTTCACGAGCTTTTTCCAGTTCTTCTATAGCTAGCCCTCGATAAAGTTTTTATAGGATTCGGCAGAGGGGAAGATTCTACATATTTTTCGAAAATTTTCAATATTTGCGATATTTTATACAAAATAATAAAATTTACGAATTTTAAACCTGTTCGAAGGAAATACAAAATTCTATGTATTCAACGTCAACGGTTCACTCTATATACTAGATATATTTTTTTAAAATAATTTGTTTGTTTTTCTCTATGAAATTTTATAATCTGTAAATGTCTTTTAATTCAATAATAAGACAATAAGTATTTTTACCCAAAATAAAAAGACACAGTGAAGATTTTCCGAATGCTAATTCTCCTTATCTAGATAGGTAAGTAATTAAAATTAAAACCTCAATTGTATTGACTATAAGTTACAATAAGTTGCTATAGTTGATGTTTTTACTGGACTGTGAATCGATTAGGCAAGTCAATTGGGTCAGTTCTTCTTAGCATGCTATACCGTCGTTGGTTGAGGATATCAAGTGCCAAGATATTTTTTTTTAACAGTTTTTATTTCCATATTATGGTGAATAACCCGATTTAAAACAAAATATTGCGAAATAACTATGTTTCGGAGAACTTTTAATTGCAATCTTTGCAGTATTTCAATGTTTGACACGAAAGCTGATGTCCAAAGTTAATTTCCATAAGTCCATAAAGGTTTCAGGATAGATTTGTATAAGAGTAGTTTACTTTCCAATGACATTTGTGATTTTTTCCCAATGAGCCATTACATATTTGTAAACTTTTTTTCCAACTGTTTTCGATTAGTTCAGATATGTTTTTTTACAATTTATCCTTTTGTCAAGATGCTTGCCTAGATATTTTACATGCAGTTTTTACAGAAGCGCAATTTTTTGTTCTGTTCGTAAACGTTACATCAGTTGATTTCGATTCATTTAATTTTTTCGCCAGATTTTGAGTCAATTTTGTAATTTTTTATAAGATGAGACTGAATCTTTTGTGATGCAAAAAAAGGGATCTTCGTGGGAAACCTATATGGCCGTATCGTCTGCAAATGTAGCTATCGTTGTATTATTAGATACAGGTAAGTCCTATGTAAACATTATGTGAAGAAAAGGTCCCAAAACACTACCTTGTGGTACTCCAGATTATATTGACTGAGTAGCAGACATGCTGTAAACTGACGGTTTTCTAAATATAATTTTAAAATTGTATAATGTTGCGGAATTAATTTCTTTATTTTATATAATAAGCCTGAATGCCAAACATTTTCAAATGCTTGTGTTATGTCTAAAAATACAGCTGAACAATATACTGTTCTGCATCTAGATCGCTTTTTTCGATTGACTTCTCTATAATTATGCACTTATTCTATTGAATTGAATGTTGCTGACAAAACCCGAACTGATGGGCAGGAATTAGTTGATTATCTTCCAAAAACTTTTTTATAATACTGATCAACATATTTTCAAACACTTTTGATGCTATTAGCAGAAGGCTTATTGGCCTGTATAAAGCGTTTTCCGTCTCCGATTCGCCTGGATTTCGTATGAGAAATTTTTCGGCTTTCTTTCATTATTTTGGAAAGTGCTCGGGCAAGTGCTCAATTCTTAATATTTCGTTAAAAATCATAGTCAGAAGAAGAACTTCAACATCTGGCAATTCTTGTAAGATTTTACCTGTAATTAAATCGTAGCCTGGAGATTTTTTTACATTTATTTCAGTTAATATTGGTTAACTTCTATTTTCTTGATTCTTGTCGATAAATGTTCTTCCTCAATGTGGTTATCAATTTAGTGATGTATTTTCTCTTCAATTTCTATCGGTATCATTCAATCGAAGGGTGTAAAAACTTTCTCCATATGGGTTGCAAATACTTTGGATTGTTCTTGGTCACTTCTAGCCCATGTTTCATCGGATTTCTTAATAGGTAGAATTCTATCTTGTGGTTTTTAGTACCTTTCTAAAGAGAACAATCTGATGGTTGAGATGAAGACATTTTTTTTTTAAATTGTTGAATGGCTTCATTCTTCTCTTCATGAAGTATCGCTTTTAGCTTTTAAATTATTTTGTTGAGATTTGCTTTATCACTTAGACGGCGGAATGATTGCAATTTTGTCGACATTTTCTTTTTTCCTTTATTAGATCAATTATGACTTTTGAAGATTGGATAATATTTTTCGGTTTCAGGCCATATAAGTGGAGTCTTTAGATAGATATATTTAGTGGTAACATATTATTGCGCATTTTCACTGCATTTTTAATATTATCTTCTTTGCTGTTTGAAACTTCTTTCCGTACACATTTTTTGGCTTAATAAATAAAGTAAAAAAGAAAATGATTTTTGAATTATTTAATATAAAAGTTTTTATAGCACCCTAGACTCAAAAAATATGTCTCGCTTCTTTAAAAACAAACTTTTGCTTATTAAAAGTTACTATTTCTACCGAGAGTTACAGCATCCCCCCTCCTAAAAAAAACTTGTTTTTTTACTTAATTTTTAAATTGAATATTTTACTCTATAATGTTTATATAGTTTTATTCCAAAAATATGATAGTAACAATGTCTTAAGAAATCTCCGTCTTATCAAAAGCTACTCTCTATGTCAAAATTTACTGTGGTAAATTTCTTTTTCGAGTAGGGGATTAATGTAGTGAAACAAAATGTTCGTCGTGACCGGTGAATTGAATTTTAATTTTTTTAACTCTTAGAGAAAAGAGGGGAATGAGTGGCGCAAATTTTATGAAAAAACATTGTTTACAGGCTCTTCCCAGGTCTTCAATAGCAAGCCCCCTACAAAATTTAGATATAATCCTGCAGAAGAAAGGATTCTACAAATTTTCAATTTTTTTTTTATTATTTGCGATATTTATATTTAATACAAAATTATTTTTATAAATCAAATTTACGAATTTTTAAAATATTTGAAGGAAATACAAAAATACAGAAATTTAGAAAATTATTATAAATTATCTATATAATTAATTTCATTTCGTATACAATTAATTATATAATATCAATTAATTTTGTCATTAAACCAGAGTTTTGAAAATGTTTTGCAACAATTTAGCACATTTTCTTAAAATTATTAAAAAAAAAATCTATTAGAAAGAAAAACCAACAAGTAACAGCAGCTATATACATAATGTATACCGAAATCTTTGGCAATTTGCTCTATATATATAATTCTATATAATTGCTAAATTTCTCTAAAATTGTAAACTTACATACAAAAATTATAATAAATATCTAAACATTAATTTAATTTCGAAAATTTATGCAACATGTCACATAGCTAATTTCTCATAAAATTTTCTACATTACAAAATTTTCCAATGATTTATTCAAATCTATATATATGTGTATCATCGCGCGCACAGTTTTCTCGCAGTTGTAATGTAGTAATTGTGTTTCAAATTGAGATATACAAATTTATATATGTACAATAATATTATCTAAAACCACTTCTTGTCTTACGGAAAATAAATAGAAAACATTTTCCATATTTTTATATAATATTAGATAAAATCTTATTTAAAAATATGTTATTTGTATCTCTACTCTTCACATATTATAGCTAAATGTTTTATAATTTTAATAAAATTGTGTACAAAATGGAAAATTGTTTTCATATAGTTAATATAATATTTATATTTATCTAAATGTTGTAGGTTTTATCTCTCTGTTTTTTTTTATTTTAAAGATAACATTTATGTTAAAGAAAAAATTAAATTTAAATTTAACATATAGAAATATATAGAATTTTCACATTATGCATATTTTAGCAAGCTAGCGAAAAATAATCCCATTATAAGATTTTAAATCAAGCGAGAATTTTTTTCTGTGCTCGCTAAAAACACTAATAAAATAAAGTAATTTGTTTGAAATTGTAAATATTTACATTGCTTTTCCCCTGCCCTCGCCACCACAATGCGACGCTTAAGTGTCCCCCATAAAATGTGGGAGTTATTATAATGTTTGTCATGTAAAAGAAAAACATTTTGCAAACGAAAAAAAAAACTTAAATCTTGATGACTATTGAAGATATTTTTTGCTATATAATGCGTGGGTAATGCGAGTAAAAATGTTGATATTTAAAAATAAAATGCATTCCACTGCATCTGCAGGTATGTTTCTCTTAATGATATTTAATAATAATAAAGACAAAATATTTTCAATATAAAAAATAATTCCAACAATTTTGTATATTTCTTTCAATCTAAAATGCGTTTTTTTTATTTATATAAATTATTTCTTATATTAACCATTTTATTTTGTTTATTATAATAAATTTTATCCTAATTGTGTGAACCAAGTGGAAGAAAATTTATAACCCAACAAGTCATAAAGTTTATTTTTGTTGTTATTTAAATGGACATTTATGATCTGAGCTATGTGTTCTGTTCATTGCTCTTTTATTATAAGGAAATGTGTTTGTTGTATACATACAGAGAACAAAAAAAAAACAATAACAAGATTAAGTTGATTTTATTTTTTTTCCTCTTCGCATCTTATAATCTTTTATTATATTATTATTTACATTTTATTATATACTCATTTTTTTTTTATACATAAAAAGACAAAGACAATAGTCTTTATAAATAAAAAAAAAAACGTTTTTTATTAAGACCTGCATTTTTTTTTTTCATATAAATAATTGTAAATAAACCAATTTGAGTCACTAAGTTAGTTGTATAAATATAAGACGTGCATTATGTTTAATATTATATAAACTCAATGTTTTTATATTGTGCATTTTGATTGAAACGACCTATACACGTTTAATTGGATTGAATCGATCATAAAATTATTTAATGTCAAATATAGTTTCTTAATATTTTATAACAATTTTTTAACATGATTTAATTTATTATCATAATAAATTATATATTTTATGTTTTATTACTTTTTTTGGTTTAATAGATTTTTAAACGATCTTTAATTTGATTAAGAATAATTTATTTTGTACACATTACATGCTAAAGCCGGCTTATGTATGTGTGCAAAATAATTAACAGCGATGGAGAAAATTTATCATTTATAAAAAATCATAAAAATCGCTGGATTATATATAGTAGTTAAAATATACACCACTTTCTATATAATAAAACTAGGGTTGCCAGATGTTTACACCTTTCGAAAATATTTTCCTACCTTAAGGCAGCTAGTACTCCTTACTTCTCCAAATGCTATGATAAAAATTCTCGAAAATACTAGGATTAGAATAAAATACATACCACTTTCTAAATATTAAAAAATAGGGTTGCCAGATGTACTCCTCTCGACAGTATTTTACCCCCTTAAGACCGCTAGTACTTCTTACTTCTCCAAATGCTATGATAAAAAATCTTGAAAATCTCTGAATTATAATAAAATATACACCACATCCTATATATTAAAACAAGGTTTGCCTTTCGGGAATATTTTACTCCCTTAAGGCCGCTATGTACTCCTTAATCCTCCAAATGCAAATCTAGATCAATTTGTATGAAAATGAATACTCCTTTGGTATTGGCTAATATTTATGTTTAAAAAAATAGGACGTTTATTTCTGTTTTTTTTTTTATTTTTACCAACAAATTTGCTGCGCGGCAATTTATGTTTACTTCATTTTGCTATCAAGTATGATATACATGATATTTTTGTGTTTTCAAACAATAAATTACTTTATTTTTAAATTAACATATTTTATTTAATATACAAAAATCTGACCGACAAAGCCGAAAAAGAAAAACTTTCCCCACAAGGGATGCCATTTTTCAGTCGGTCAGCGTGTCGTTTTTTTTATTATAAATTAAGTTAAACATGATATTTTTTATTTGCTTAATTGAAACAATTCCGTTTTTATAAAAAAAATAACCTGCAAATTCTCGATATTACGCAATTTCTGATGCACTGCAAAACTGCAAACTCTTTTACCACAAGCGATGCCATTTTTCATGCGGTCAGCCAAAAACTCTTTGCAAACCGGCTGGTTTTTAGTTAATTAGATTTTTTTTAACTTGAAAAAAATTCAGCTAAAAAAAATTGTAACTGTATAAGAAGAAATCCAAAATGTACTCCTCCCCTAAATATATCTGACAACCCTAATTAAAAGTCATACTTATCAAAAACTAGAAAATTGTTTCGGACCTATACGTTCCAATCGTCAGAATGGCTGAGTAGATCAACCGACATTTTTATGAGAAATAAAAACAAGAGCTTTTGTATATTCTGCTTAATAGCGAGCTTTTATGGTAGTGTAGTGCGAGTGGACAACTCGAATTTACAACAATAATTTGTATGCGAAACTGTTTCAACAATGAGCGCTGATTAGCTGGTATTAAAAATAACGACCACTCGCCAACTGCTTAGGATATATCGGTAAACAAATTGAAGATACATAAAAAAAAAGAAAATGTTGCACTGACCGAGTGTAGGACTGACTGAGTGTGAAACTGAGTGTCTGTGGGACTGACTGAGTTTGAAAGTGATGGAGCATGTGATTGACTAAGTGTAAGATTGATTGAGTATGGGACTGATACTGACTACTGATTTAGTTTGAACTGAATGAGCGTAATACTCAATAAGTGTGAGACTGACCAAGTGTGGATTTCACTGAGTGTGGTACTGATTGATCATGGGACTGACTGATTGTTGAATTGACTGAGTGTGGGACTGACTGAGTGTGGGAACTACTGCATGTTGGTTTTACTGAGTGTGGGATTGACTGAATGTAGGACTGACTGAGTGTGGGATTGACTGAGTGTGGGACTAAGTACTGACTTCGTGTGAAACTGAGTGACTGTGGGACTGACTGTGTTTGAAAATGATTGAGCATGTGTTTGACTAAGTGTAAGATTGATTGAGTATATGGGGCTGACTACTGATTTTGTTTGAACTAAATGAGTTTGATACTCAATAAGTGTGGGACTGACCGAGTGTGGGTTTCATCTGAGTGTGGTACTAATTGAGTATGGCACTGACTGATTGTGCATTTGACTGAGTGTGGGACTGACTGTGTGTAAGAACGACTACATGTGGGTTTGACAGGGTATGGGACTGACTGAGTTTGGGATTGACTTAGTCTGGGACTGAGTTAGTACTGACTTAGTGTGGGACTAATTAAGTGTGGGACTGAATAAGTATGTGAGACTATGTGTGAGATTGAATGAGTGTGGGATTGACTGAGTGTAGGACAGATTGAGTGTTTGACTGACTGAATGTGGGATTGATTGAGTATTTCAGTTACTGAGTGTAGGACTGACTATCTGTAGGATTGCATAAAATAAGCACGGTTGATAAATAACTATTTCTTTTAAAAAATCTAAAATTATATTAATTTACAAATTTAAAATTATTGATTTTTTTACTTATTATATAAATATTATTAAGCAGTAGGTTTGTACTTTATTGCCCTAGAATTTTATAAAATAATATAGAAAAAGAGCCAGAAAAGATCCTTCATGTTTATATAGCGCATCGTTTGTCGACGTCTGCACTATAAACATACATAATATAAAATACTCTTCATTTTTGTACGCTACAGAATGTCAAATGCAGACATTTCTGCAGATGACATATTCCATGCCAAACCATTTTATATTTTCTAGGTAAAGCTGTAGATATTATAATATGTTCCTCATCTATATAAACTTATGGAATTATTGTAAAATACCCTTCAGTGCATATAAACGTAATAATAATATGTAGACGTTACGTCGAATATGGGTAGGTATATATATTTAAGGGGTGGTTTCATCGTCATATAACAATAATAATATTTTAGATGTATTATTTTGCCGGTTACAGCTCTTAAAATAAAACTTTTAAATTCTAAATATTCTGTAAATTATGCTGCTGGTGCATCACATGTTTTCTGTTAATTCAATAATATGTCAGTGTATATATAGTGCAGTGGTGGGGTGGCTGAATAAATGTGTACTTTGTTTAAAAACAGGATAACAATAGATAATACAAAAGGAACATTTAGTGGTAAAATAGCGTACTATATGAAAAAATATAAATTACAGCATTGTCCTTTATATATATATATATATATATATATATAGTTACACAATGAGAGCACATTTCAGTAGCGACATCTTTGGGAAACTAAAAGAAACAGAATTTTGTTTAATTGATTCAATGTTTAATTTAGCTTACCAAAGATTTAGCTAATGAAATTTGCTCTCATTGCGTGTTTATATATATAAAAAAGCAATGATCGTAGTAAATTAAGGAACAAGCTATTCGGTCAACGAAAAGTGAATACTTTTGAATTATTATTGGCTCTAGCTTTCGCCTGAGCCTTCTAAAAATATGATGTCTATATACTCATATACCGATTACGGACAAGAGTTGCAATTTTTATTTTGTCAATATTAAACCTTTTTGTAAAGAGAATATATTTTCAAAATTTAGAAATATTTTGGTTCTTCGTTAAATATTTAATTAACGTGCAATTCTGAACGATTGATTCGGTTTTCTTTTTATAAGTTCACTAGCTCGATTTTCTTATGTTTCATTTGTTGGTATGAAATTCTTCTATTTTTTTTTTTTTAATCTTTGAATTTTATGACTAGAAATTAAAATTTTACAAGCCACCACTGAATATGGATTTTTAAGGATAAATAAAATTAGAGAAGGTGGAAATAAAGGAAACAACGTATATATTTAGTATTGTACACCCAATGAGAAGGTTTTTTTTCGACTAATTCTACCAGCAGCTACACTCCTTTTGCGATTATATGATTTTTTTTTATTTAATTTTATCATTATCATGATTTTTACAATATTTATATTATTATATATATGGTGTTTTTGAATATGCTCTAAAAAATGGGTGAGGTTTGGTGTTAAATTGTATTGTTTTCGATTTTTTTTTTATATACAAATAAACCATTGGCTAAATATAATATTAGTTACATGCCGGAAAAAAAATTGTGTGTGCGTTTTTGCACCACACATCAAATCAACCATAATATTATATTAAAAAAAAAAGCTTTTTATTGTAATATAATACGCATTCTATATAATATTATATTATTACCTTATATAGGCTGCATGCGTTGGTGGACCATTAAATTTGTGCAAAAATATGTCTAACCAACAAAACGGTGCATTCATGCGAAAAATTGTGTAATGTCGATATTGTGCAATATTATTATTTTACGAAATTATTTCGTAATTTTATTGATTTGTTTTTTAAGATTAAATTTGATTTTTTATATAAATTTGTCTCGCATATATTATACACTATAAAGCGAACCTTTCTAGAATTTACTTCTCAAATGAAAAACTTAAATTCAAATATTTCTTAAATAAACTAGACCTAGAGTACTAAGCTTACGCTATCGATCTTTACGTCTTTTGCTGAATTGCTGGATCTGCAGATCTAATCATATACTTCCTTTAATGTAAAGTGTATAGGGAGATTTTAGCATAATAAACGTGAAATGTCTTATATAATGATATACAGAACATTAGCCTTGACCTCAAAGGTTATAACATTAAAATATGATGTATGGTTGCTTTTATATAATATTATCTATATAAAATTTATGTTATATAAAGCTCAAACAACAAATACATTATATATAGTACATAATATATACTTTATAATAATATTATTATGTTCATATAATATTGTGATGGTTTTTTTTATAAAATATTTTTTCCTCACCATTGCAAAGAACAAAGTATATCTTTGGGCATTATAATATTTATATATATAGACATATAATATTAAAATATAAAATATATTTTCTGATGAATAATATTTCAAATTGGTGATCAATCATTTGAATATGGCAACAAAAACATCAGAAAAAAGTCTCATGCTTTTCAGGTCATTTAAAGTTAAGTATAAAAATATTTTCTTTTCTTATTTTTAGATGCAAAACTTTAACTCTGGTATATGTAAGCTAGAAAATTAAACAAGAAAAATATTGTACTTATAAGTCTTCGTTAATAATAATAATAATAATTAATATTATTATTATTACTTAATAACGATCGTATTATCAGTATTATATCTATATTAGATATGCGTATATAAACATGAGATTAATTTATATAAGTTATATGGTTATTAAGATGTAATAAATAATTTATTGAAGTTTATCGAACTGTTTTTCATTTCAATTTAATTCAGTTAATAAAGGAAATTTAAATTTTTATTTTTTTTAAATACATAAAATAAATTAAATATTTTTTATCATACTTAATTTTTTTGTTCAAATTAAATTATATATTATGATCAGCGGCGTATTTTCCTATAGGCATCTTAGGCAAATGCCTGAGGCCCCCGACTCAAGGTGGCCCTTAAATTATCAAATTATATGCAATAATTTGTAATTTTAATAAATTTTTTAGTTATTTGAAATATATTTTCACAAATTCAATACATAAGAAGGCTCCCAAACTTTCAAAATTTCGTGTATTAAGATACTTTATATGAAAAGTTTCGCTGCGCGGCAATTTCAATTTGATACATATATCGAGGGATGAACTTCAATACCTCGTATGTGCATTTTTTTAAATTTTAGAAGAGGAGCAAAACACTACATATTTAATGAACTGGAATATTATTTATTTACAATTTTTTGTGGTTAAACTTAGCAAATACCTATCTACTAAGTTAAACAAAAAGAAAATTGTAAAAGAAAATTATATCTGTTTATTAAATAAGTAGTTTTCAAGTCCGCTTCTAAAATTTAAAAAAATGCACATACGAGGTATTGACGTTCATCCCTCGATATATATTATATAGCACCTATCGAGAGTTCTTTTTCTTGCATATTTTAAGTGACAGAGAAAATTTAAAAAAAACTATCAACATTTATTATTATTTAGTAAAAGTACTCTATCTCATTCCATTCTTATCTTTGGGGAATTTGTATAGCGAATATGCTCCAAATAGGACCCCGCACCCTCTATCCTGTAAAGGGTTTCCCGAAGAAAAAAATATACTACGACTATTAAGGGAAACCCCCCCCCCCTCTTTTTCTACGGGAGAGGTTTAAAGTTTGTATACAAAAGTTTTAAAAAGCAAAATTTTGATTCCACACCTATACATGATGGAAGAATAGGCAAATTTAAATATAAAAAGTCGTAGTATAATATTTTGGTCGGGGAATGACCCTTTACAGGATAAAAGGGGTGATGTCCTATTTGGATTTTGGAGCATATTTACTATAATGCAGTTCAGCCTTATCTTTATATAAAAGGATTTCTATATATTATTTAAAAAATATATATAGTTTTCGTTTCCATAGTAAGGCTTACTATGCTGGTAGATACCTTGTAAACTATAAAGCGCTCTCATACAAATGTCTTTTTGAGCTTAAACTCAAGTATTATGTAGTATAGAAAGTATACTTTTTACCGACCCACTAAGTCTTAACCTTGTATATACAAATTGTTAATGGTATTCTCACTTTGATTAGCCATCTATTGCATCGAAGCATAAACAGACGTATTTTCGTATGTTTTTTGTTCTTTTTAAGGTCAAAGCCATCAATTATTGCTTGTATACATTTATACATATACAAAGGTCTTAGTTAACTACATTATATAGAATTTTTACGATTTATCCTTTTTTAATAACAACATTTAACATAAACAGCTAATTTACACAACATCGAAAAATTATTTACCTGCTAACAATGATGTAGGAAAGGGGCACGAAACAGGCCCGCACTTAGAGGTGCGGCCAACGGCTGGCTCGGGCCCCACGAGCTAACTCGGACGGTAAGCCGTCCTGAAAATGTAAGGATATCCAATAAATATTCGCTTTTATTATTATATAATTATTATTATATAATATTATATTATATAAAATAATTACTAAACATTTATAGCAGATCGATTGAACAAATATTAAACTATATAGGCTTACCTGTCGTTCTAAAAGGAATCAGGATCGCGGCGAAGATTATCGCGGCGGCTAAACAGCGACTGGGGCTCAGAACAATCCGGTCTAAGGCGAAATTTTTCATGACCGCCCTATAAAAGAACAAAATGAAACAAATTTTAAGTTACGAAATTTTTGTGTTTAATCTACTCTATTTACAATTTACACTACAAAAACAAGAAATTATTTTTTTTGGTAACAACATTTAATTTAATGTTAATCGGTTTATAGCTGTGGGAAAACATATTATATATAGAAAATGTTCTATAATTTACACTTGTTTCTCTATACATTATATTTGTATAAATATCAAATTAATTTGATGGTCTTTCGTCTCGATTATATATAAGATATAGATATATAAAAGTGATAACATAAATTCATTTTATATATTGGCGATAACAACCTCAATCTCATAAATAATGCGCATATTTGCCATATTTTTTACCCTTTGATCCTTTATTTTATTACATTATACATACAGATATGTTACAATATGCATTATGTATATTATATTCTTACGTAAATTATATGTAATAAAATATAAAATTGAAATAAATTTAATATTTTGACCCTTTTAGAAATATTGAACTTAATAAATACACATAAATTAAATAATATATAGCGGGATGACATACATATATATTATAACATATAGTCCATAACTCAGATATACAAAATTAGAAAACGATATGATGATATATCGTTTCTAAGCGTAGAAAATGTCTAGTTACTGCTGGCGGTATAGAGTGAGCATCTTAGGGTCGTGGGTTCATGTCCAATAATAATAATAATACATATATATATATATATATATATATCATAGGCGAAGCGTCATACAAGCGAAAAAATCGCCGTTTCCCTATTAATTTTGAAGAAAACTAATGTTAAATATAAATTTTTGCACTTAATATACAATTAACATTAATTTCTTTTTAATATTTTTAATTATTAAATTATAATTTAAGTATAATATGTAATCATTTTTAAACAAAAAGCA
>JANSTW010042016.1:0-14298 GCA_027564275.1 Diadocidia ferruginosa
ATTTTTTTTTTTAATATTTTGTTTTAACAATTATTTTGCAAAGAAAATAGTCTCGCTAGATACAATAATTGCTAAACGTAATTTTTATTTCTTTCGTTTTGTTAAATAAAAAAAATAAATTTTAATTTAATTAAAAAACAAATTATTTAATATATTTTCACCTAAGAGAATTTTTGGGGGAGGAGGTTTATGGAAGTGGAACTGGATAGGAGCGTTGTTGATAATTTGTTTGTGATTATTGTTGGAGGTCTTTAAGCGCTATAATTATAAGGTCACAAAATATATCTTTCAAAGAATATTTTTTGAAATTTTAACCCTCAGAATATTTAAATGTTTCTTATAGAGGGAGGATCGCAGGCATGTTATATAGAACTTGTTGCCAATCGAAATCTAAAATTACTGATGAGTCAATGACCAATAGTCGTCTATGTAGACTGCCTTTCTTCAAATTGTGTTATGGAATTTGGCAGCAATTTGCGCAGGTTTAGGGTTCAATATTTGATATTGTGTTTAAAAGTTGCATGTAAACTTTCTCAGCTTCTATTGTAGCTAAATTAAATTTTTCTCTAGTAGTTTTTTTTTGTTATGTTGCTTCATAATTTATGTTTTCTGAAAATAAAGAAAAAAAGTTTTTAAATATTTGGTTTTTAAGGCTATAATTTTAATCACTAAAATTCGTATTTATCGATTTTGCAGAATTATGTAAAAATTTTGTTTAAAATTAAAACGAAAATCCGGTTTGAACAAACCCTAACCTAATTACAATCATAAATTTACTAAACTATACCCTTAACCATATAATAATTCTTAGTACGAATAATACAGTAATTAACTACTACATCTGGATCATATAGAATCTGGTGATCTTTAACGTAAATTAAAGAAAAATCATAAAATTGACAATTTGACGCGAAGGGGTAATCACTTGAAAAATATTTGTCCCACTGACTTCCATATTGAAATGACTTCCATGACTTTCAAATGACTTCCATGACTTCCATATGACTTCCATGTCACTTCCATGACCTCCATACGACTTCCATGACTTCAAACTGACTTCCATATGACTTTTATGACTTCCATCTGACTTCCTTGACTTCCATCTGACTTCCATGACTTCCATCTGACTTCCATATGACTTCCATGACTTCAACCTAACTTCCATATGACTTCCATGATTTCCATCTGACTTCCATATGACTTCCATGACTTTCATCTGACTTCCATATGACTTCCATATGACTTCCATGACTTCCACCTAACTTCCAAATGACTTCCATGATTTCCATCTGACTTCCATATGACTTCCATGACTTCCATCTGACTCCCATAAGACTTCCATGAATTCCATATGACTTCCATGACTTCCATATGACTTCCATGACTTCCATGATTTCCATCTGACTTCCATCTGATTTCCATCTGACTTCCTTCCATGACTTCCATCTGACTTCCATATGACTTTTATGACTTCCATCTGACTTCCATATGACTTTTATGACTTCCATGATTTCCATATGACTTCCGTCCATGACTTCCATCTGACTTCCATGACTTCCATGACTTCCATCTGACTTCCAAATGACTTCCATGATTTCCATCTGACTTCCATCTGACTCCCATAAGACTTTCATGACTTCCATATGACTTCCATGACTTCCATCTGACTTCCATGACTTCCACCTGACTTCCATATGACTTCCATGATTTCCATATGACTTCCTTCTATGACTTCCATCTGATTTCCATCTGACTTCCTTCCATGACTTCCATGACTTCTATCTGATTTCCATATGACTTCCATATCTTCCATATGACTTCCACATGACTTACATCGAGGTTGTCCCAGGACTTCCACATGTGAGTACCCCCTCGATTTGACGAAGGCGGACGAAGGGCACTGTACTACAAATGTTTGTTTTTTGTTTGTAGGATTTTTCGTGACGTCATATTTTGTTCAAATCGTGTTTAACTTTTGCTATGCATTTGAATGATCTTTTTACTCTAAATTAATTTAATTTCAATAACCAAATTTTGTTAAAAAATATGAAAATCTAACACAATAGACACCTTTTCGACAAATACCCTCAAGGGGTTAAAAATGTTCAATTTCGTTTGAATATGTTAACCATCTCTATATAAAATGATATATAGTTGCCGCACCTCATGCAAATCCCTCTCTTGATTTGGTGTTCTCATTCTCTGCCTTTGGTAGCCGATGCGTAGGGAGCTTAATCATTGCATTAATACGGCAGTCGATATTCATTCGCGAAGGCCTACGCATCGGTTGACCGACAACCCAAGGCAGTGAATAAATTTTTTTTTTCTTGTAAATAATCATGCGAGTTAATTTAATTAATTAATTGGCAAATTAAAAAAAAAAATCTGAATACAATAAATCCTATACTTCATTGAATATTTATAATACATAATAAAGCATACTAAACTTAAGTGAGATATATTCATATAGACAATAAAAATTAGCAAAATCATCACTGATAGACGTTTTAAGTTATATAAATAAAATATATCAATTAAAACAAATGTTCCAGAGGGCTATCATTCAAATCCACAAACTAAGCGTATATGTACTTTGTACTTATATGTATTTAGTTAAGTCTTTAAATTGTAACTTGATCGATTCTTCATATTTTTTATCTTTTCGACTTTACTTACTTCCGAAACAATAGAATCGGCTGCATTTTCATAATAAAAGTAATTGTCTTTTAAATCTCTGCACGCAATTTCCTTTGGTAAGGGATTTGTTTGCACATATGATAGAGCATCATTTGCGTTCATCTCACTTAATTCTATATAATTCCAATCAAGTATTTTACATTTATCATTAATACCTCTAAAAAAAATTAAAATTAAATAAAAAATGGCGTATCTAATGTTTGCTAACATACCTGGATGTAATACTTTTTATCGAGCCTAAATTCCATGTGCTATTTTCTATTAGCGACGGCACGACACATGTTATATTTTCGGTTACATGTCCCAAATACACATATGACGAAATATGCAATCCATTTAGTATGCCAGGCGTCATACAAAGAATAAATACTTTCCTAAAAAATTTAAAGCAATTTAAGTATTTTTGAACAAAATTTTAAACAAGCTTAATATCATAGAAAAATTACAAAAGAACCGTCCTTTAGTATAAAATACAGGTATCCTTCGTGAATGAAAGTTCAGTGACCCAAAAAACCGTCGTTTCAAATTTTAATACTATATGTAACGCTGCGAAATGGTTTGAAAAAATTTACAACAACAAAATTCGCCGTCTCCCCGCTGGAGATATTTTGCGAAAAAACATATGTTGCAAAGTCGTTCGCCGCGAACATGTCAAAAAAAGTTGTTGCGGATGCGTTGTTGTTTAAACTTTTAGTTCAATATCTAGCCATTCGTTTCTTTTGTAATTTTTCTATGACTATACCGGCGAATTTCCTTCCATATTTTATAATATATGCGGAAAAATAATATGTTAAGAGCTCTGCATGCGAAAAGGCAGCGCCATGATTTTCTATAGTGGCAATTTTTTGAATTAAATGTAAGAGTTTTTTTTGTTATATTTTTAATGTTATTTGATTCACGTTTTTTTTTTTAATTAATGGACATATTTTCTTGAAAGTAGGCAT
The DNA here is from genome assembly GCA_027564275.1 of Diadocidia ferruginosa. NCBI lineage: Eukaryota > Metazoa > Arthropoda > Insecta > Diptera > Diadocidiidae > Diadocidia > Diadocidia ferruginosa. The sequence goes on from JANSTW010042016.1 coordinate 3,642, forward strand.
TTATAATGTTTAGCTTCGAGCATTCTGGATGTGTTTATTCTTTTTGCGGATACAATTTTATTGCTAAGGCGATAATTCATGGAGGTTTAATTCTCTAGGCGATGATTCCTTTTGGATAACATTTTTAGCAGATACGATAATTTCTTGAGACAATTTTTAGTTCGGACAATTTTTAGTTAAGTCTATTCTTCAAGGCAATAATTCTTGATGTGATGATTCCTTTTGGATTACATTATTTTAGCTGAGGCTATTATTCCTAAAGGCAATAATTCTCGAGGCGTTGCTAATTCCATTTTATAAAATTTTATAGCTGAGGCGATAATTCATGGAGGGTTAAATTTCACGAGACAATTTTTAGCTGAGGCTATAATTCCTCATGGCAATAATTCTCTAGGCGTTAATTCCATTTTATAAAATTTTATAGCTGAGGCGATCATTCATGGAGGGTTAAATTTCACGAGACAATTTTTAGCTGAGTATAATTCCTCAAGCTAATAATTCTTTAGGCGTTAATTCCATTTTATAAAAAAATTTATAGCTGAGTCGATAATTCATGAAGGCTTAAAGTTTCACGAGACAATTTTTAGCTGAAGCTATAATTCCTCTAGGTAATAATTCTTTCCACGTTAATTCTATTTTATAATATTTTATAGCTGAGACGATAATTCACGGAGGTTTAAATTTTGACGAGACAATTTTTAGCTGAGGCTATAATTCCTCAAGGTAATAATTCTCGAAGCGATGATTCCTTTTGGATACAATTTTTATCTGAGGCGATAATTCCTCAAGGCAATAATTCTCTAGGCGTTAATTCCATTTTATAAAATTTCATAGGTGAGGCGATAATTCATTGAGGCTTATATTTCACGAGACAATTTTTAGCTGAGGCTATAATTCCTCAAGGTAATAATTCTCTAGGCGTTAATTTCATTGTATTAAATTGTATAGCTGAGGCGATAATTCCTGGAGGCTTAAATTTCACGAGATAATTTTCATCTGAGGCTATAATTCCTCAAGGTAATAATCCTCGAGTCATAACTTAATTCTATTTTATAAAATTTTATAGCTGAGGCGATAATCCATGGAGGCTTAAATTTTCACGAGACAATTGTTAGTTGAGGCAATAACTCTAGATGCGGTAATTTTTTTTTTTTTGATAATTCCTTTTGGATACAATTTTTAGCTGAAGTGATAATTCCTTGAGGCAATAATTCTGCGAAGCAATAATTCCTTTTCTATACAAATTTTTGCTAAGGCGATAATTCCTCTAGGCTTAAATTTTATTAGAAAAAAATCTTCAAGGCCTTAAGTAAAGCCTTTTTGATAAAATTTTTATCTGAGGTGATAATTCCTCAAGGCAATAATTCTCGAGACGTTAATTCAATTTTGTAAAATTTTATAGCTGAGGCTATAATTCCTGGAGGCTTAAATTTCACGAGACAATTCTTGGCTGGGGCGATAATTTCTCAAGGAAATAATTCACAAGGCGCTAATTAAATTTTATAATATTGTACACCTGAGACGATAATTCCTAAAGGCTTAAGTTTCACGAGACAATTTCTAGCCTAGACGATAATTTCTCGAGACTTAAATTTCACGAGACAGTAAATCGCGAGGCGATAATTCCTTTTGGAAAAAATGTGTAGCTGAAGTGATAATTCCTTGAGGCGTTAATTCCTTTTCTATACAAACTTTTGCTAAGGCAATAATTCCTCTAGGCTTAAATTTTACGAGACAAAAATCCTCGTGGCCTTAATGCCTTTTTGATAAAATTTTTATCTGAGGCAATAATTCTCTAGGCGGTAATTCTATTTTATAAAATTTTATAGATGAGGCGATAATTTATGGAGGCTTAAATAAATTTCAAGAGACAATTGCTAGCTGAGGCGATAATTCCTCAAGGAAATAATTCTAGAGGCGATAATTCTCTTTGGATAACATTTTTATCTGAGGCTATAATTCCTGAAGGAAATAACTAATTCTCGAGGCGATAATTCCTTTTGGATAAAATTTTTAGCTGAGGCGATAATGCCTCAAGGAAATAATTCTCAAGGCGTTAATTTAATTTTTTTTAAATTGTACACCTAAGACGATAATTCTTAGAAGCTTAAATTTCACTAGACAATTTTTAGCTGAGACAATAATTCTTAGAGGCTTCAATTTCACGAGACAGTAAGTCGCAAGGCGACAATTCCTTTTGGATAATTTTTTTAGTTGAGGTGATAATTCCTGGAGGCGTTAATTCCTTTTCTATAAAAATTGTTGCTAAGGCAATAATTCCTTTGAGCCTAAATTTTACGAGACAAACATTTTCGAGACCTTCAAACCTTTTTGATAAAATTTTTATCTAAGGCGATAATTCCTCGTGGCAATAAATCTCAAGGCGTTTATTCCCTTTAAAAAGAATTTTTAGCTGAGGCGATAATTCATGATACCAAACATGTCAACTAATTTAAAAAAATCGAAAAACTAAAAAAATGTAAGAATAAGTTCTAGAAATATGGTGCCTACCTTTACAATGCAGCAGTAAAATATTTTTTCTTATATTTCTCTCTCTCTATCTTTTCCCAGAGCCTTTCCGTTTCCGTTTCCCATCTCTCTCTATCTTTTATAAAAAATATTTGTGTAACTAATATTGATATAACTCAAATTTAAAAAACTAATTAAAATGTTGTGAGCGATTAACCATACACACTCCTTCCTCGTATATAACAAAATGCATAAACACGCCCGTCCCGAACACAGACTCCCATTACCTTAAATTGAAAATACCGCGGCGTGCATTAATACAAAATGTCGCTGTACGCCTGTGCAACCTTACCGCTCTATAAATCGTGCGGGTCACATATTTTGGAAAAATATTTAGATTATAAGAACCAAATTGCACATTTAATAATTAAACAAATGGAGAAAAAAAATCAAACCGCGAATGATTATTAAATTATAAAGATTAATATGAATGCAAATTTTGATTGTTGTTAATTATTATCTATTATTATAAAAATGATGAAAAATTATATAATTAAAAAAAGTTATATTATTATATATATTAAATTAAAAAGAAAATGAAAACAGAAATGAAAAATTTGGTCTTTTTATTTAAAGGTATAGAAAATATACATAAACTGGCAAGCCCTCTAGGGAATCGGCCATAAATCACTAAAATAGAAAAGGGTAGTGTAGAAAGTTCCAAGCCCTAAGACTAAAAACTAAAATTTTAACTAAAGTTCTCTGAATAATATTATTAAATTATCTTTGTCTAATCAAATCAATAATTTTTCACCAAAAATACATCTAATTTTGCAATTAAAAACACCCACTTCTCAATAATATTCCAATAACCACATTACTCTAAAAGTTGTTCCTCTTTTTCAGTTTTTTTTTTTTTTTAATTAGCCCAATCGGACCATTTCTTCATAGGAAAAAGTAAAAACCCTAAAAGAGCATCAAACTCATATTTTTACCCAAGTCCAGCACATATCTGTCTAAAATATGTCCAAATTCGTAAAATGTCTTTCATTTTTCATCTAAAACAATCAATTTTTACATAAAAACTCTGATATTTTACATTAAATTAATTAATTCATTAACTTCCCAATAAAAATAAATAAAACAGTTTAAATTAAAACATGCACCTCCTTCTCTACTTTTTTTAGCAAAAAAAATTAGCCCAATCGGACCACTCCTTCATAGGGAAAAGTGAAAAAAACATAAAAAATTGTCCTCCTCTGGATTCTGCTCGCCTGGTAGAAATTGAAATTTTGTTCCAATTTATATGGGAAAAAGACATACAAAGTTTTATCAATATTTGTTAGTATTTACTTTAGAAAACATTCGTATGTCTTCCCGAAAAAAAAATATCATGGAGCTTCGCCCTATCAAGCGCTTTTTATGGTTTATGGGGCGAAGCTCCTTGAAAAAAAAAAAATTTGGGGAAGACATATGAATGTTATATTATAAGCTAAAGCTTAACTTCATAGGGCTTATTTATATCAATTTTTTCCGTACAAATTGGAACAAAATTTTAAAATTTCTACCAGGCGAGCAGAATCCAAAAGAGGAAAATTTTCTTTAGTTTTTTTCACTTTTCCCTATGAAGGAGAGGTCAGATTGGGCTAAGTTTTTTCCCTAAAAAAACGTTAAAAGAAGGCGTATCTTTTGTTTTAAAGGGGTTTGTAGAAGAGTTTTGGGAAATTGGGAAATTAATTATTTTAAGGTAAAATTTCGAGGTTTCTTAGGTGAAAATTGATTGTTTTGGATGAAAAATGCGAGAAATGTTATGTATTAGGTCACATATTTGAGGCTGATGAGTGCTGTACTTAGGTAAAAATATGAGTTAAATTAATTTTTTAGTTTTTTCCACTACTCATCATTAAGAAAAGATTCGATTGGGCTAAAAAAAACAAGAAAGCGCGGTACATCTTTTGGTTTTTTCGGGATCTGAATGAAAATGTATGTATAGTATTTTAATATTTTAAGAAGGGATTTGTTGTTGTATCTAGGAACTTCAGCTTAAATCGGTTAATAATCTTCAAATCTTCAGAAAAATAAATTTCTTTAGTTTAGATTGGGTCTGATTTTTCTTGTTAAAAGGCTTGCAATGGTTGGTTTTGGTTAGTTGGTTACAGTGGCAAATCTCACAAAACAACCTAGAAAAGACTACAATTAGCAGAAAAACTGTCTTTTGATACCACAAAGAAATTAAAAACTCCGAATGACGAACCAAAGGTAGACTCGTTAGATCCACCTAGTTGAATTGAGAAAACCTTGGATCTTTCTCATCTCCGTAACAGCTATCTGTATATGTCAGTATGTGATTCCCAGGAAACGATGTCTCAACCTACTGTGAGCAGGCAACTTACAACGGAAATGCTCGACCATCTCCGGTTCGTTTACATCACAACAACTTGGACAACTCTGTGAGATCCCTAACATAGCCGCATGGATGCCAAAAGCCCAGTGAAAAAAAAGAATTTTCTATGTAATTATACTCCTTACTCCTTCATTGAAAAAAGTGAACTTATGTTGTATATGCATGATTCGTCTGGTAATTATTCTTGTTTGTGCTTTAGTCTAAAAAATATTTAAAAAAAAAAATCTTTTTGTCATTTCAGCGACATTTTTCTTTGAATTTTTAATTTAGTTAGTGATTTTTATTCAGCATGAATTGTCTGGTATAGTTATTCTTGTCTATGCTATAAATAGTTTAACCAAAAATATCTAAAAACTTTCCTTTTGTCATTTCAATTACTTTTTCCATTGAATTTTTAATGTAGTTTGCGATTTTTATTTATTGATCTGCTAATTATTCCTGTCTGTGCTATGCTGCTATAGTCGTATAGCACAGACAAGAATAATTATACCAGACCAATTACTCTATATAGACATCACAAACTAAATTAAAAATTAAAAAAAAAAAATTGTCTCTGAAATGGCAAAAAGAAAGTTTTTAGATATTATTTTTAGAGTAGCACAGACAAGAATAATTACCAGACAATTTATGCTGAAAAAAATCCCTAACTAAATAAAGAATTTAAAGAAAAATGTCTCTGAAATGACAAAAGGAAAGTTTATAGATATTTTGTTAGACTATAGCACAGACAAGAATAATTATTACCAGACCCATCACTCTGAATAGACATTACTACTAAATTAAAAATTAAATGAATGTTTCTGAAATGACAAAAGGAATGTTTTTATATATTTTTTTAAACTATAGCACAGACAAGAATAACTACCAGACCGATCACGCTGAATAAAAATCCCTAACTAAATTAAAAATTCAAAGAAAAAAGTTCGTGATATAAGACAAGCAATAAATAGTAATTAGTAAGTTGTGAAGGTAAAAAATGAATGAGCTGAATCAGTTAGGACTTAAGTTCTGCTATAGATAGAGAAATTATAACTGATAATCAACATTAAATGCATTTTTTTTATTTATTTAAGAAATTAGTCGATTTATCTTAAAAGATTTGATTTTTTGTAAATAATAACAAACTTTCACTTTTTTTAATAGAAAAAGATATTCGATTTCGCAAAAGAAAAACATGGCTTGATGGCTATTCTAATTTTTTATAGATGTTACTTGCCTTCGCATATTTTTCCCGAAAAAGAATATCTTCTTGTAGAGCAATAACAAAATGTTAATAATTTCTAAAATATTATTATAAATACAGTGTGTCGTGTGGTGTTGAGTTTGTGATACTGGATTTTGATTTTGTTTGTTTGTTTTTTTAATAAATTTAATTTCCTTTTGATTGTTGGCAAAAGTAAGTAAGTAAAAAAAAATTATAATTATAATTAGCAATTTTTTTTTTTGGATTAAGATAAGTAAAAAAAGGACAAAAAAATCATATAATTTAAATGTTATTTTTGTTTGTAGTGTTTTGTTGAAACGCGCAATTATCTAGCAATACACTTAGACTAATTGTTTTGATGATGTTGACATTGTTTAGATACTATTTTCTGTGTGCAAACCATTTAAAAACACATGCGAACAAACCGAAAAATTGCCAGCCGCTTAATAAAATAGTACACCAAGTTGAGTTGTTTGTTGTTGATATTTTGTATGGTTTTTTGTTTTAATTCATTTTAATATTCTTCTTCCTCTGGTGGAACTTCATCGGGAGGTGCAAATCCGTCCTAAAATAAAAAGATATAGTTTTAGAATTGGTAGATGAAATATTTATTGAAATATTCGAATGATTTTCAACTGAAAAGGTTTAATTACTTTTCGCAAGCGCAACTTTAAAGCGATCACAGGACCATTTTTTTAAGCCAATTTCGATCTGATTCCAATCGAATCAGAAATTATTTTCGGAAATCAGAAATCATTTCGGAAATCAGAAATCATTTCGGAAATCAGAAATAATATTCGGAAATCAGAAATCATTTCGAAAATTACGAAGATAAGAAATCATGTTCAGAAATCACTGAAACAGAAATCAAAAATCATTTAGGAAATAACGGCAATCAGAAATCATAAATCATTTAGGAAATCTAAAATCATTTCGGAAATCGGAAATAATATTCGGAAATCAGAAATAATTTCGGAAATCTGAATTTATTTTCAGAAATCACGGAAATCAGAAATCATTTCGAAAATCACGAAGATAAGAAATCACGTTGAGAAATCACTGAAATCAGAAATCAAAAATCATTTAGGAAATAATAGAAATCATTTTCAGAAATTACGGAAATCAGAAATCAAAAATCATTTAGGAAATATTAGAAATCAAAACAGGAAATTTTCGGAAATTAGAAATCAGAAATCATTTCGGAAAACACGGATATCATTTCGGCAATCATTTCACGCAAAACATTACGGCAATTAAAAATATTTTTCGGAAATCAGAAATCATTTCAGAAATCAGAAATAATTTTTAGAAATCAGAAATCGTTTCGGAAAACAGGAAATTTTCGGAAATTAGTTATCATTTTCAGAAATCGGAAAACATTTCGGAAATCAGAAATAATTTTTAGAAATCAGAAATCGTTTCGGAAAACAGGAAATTTTCGGAAATTAGATATCATTTTCAGAAATCATTTCGGAAATCAGAAATCGTTTCGGAAAACCTGAATTTTTCGGAAATTGGAAATAATTTCGAAAAAAACAGAAATGATTTAGGAAATCAAAAATCATTTTTAGAAATCAGAAATCGTTTCGGAAAACTTGAATTTTTCGGAAATTAGAAATAATTTCGGAGAAAATGGAAATCATTTTCCGCAATCATTTCGAAAATCTGAAATCACGTAAATCATTACGGTAATCAGAAATGATTTTCAAAAATCAGAAATCATTTTCGGATTTTCGGTTAGCATTAGAAGTTGTATAGATTACCCTGCTACGCAAGACTCGACAAATATTCGACAGTTCTGTTCGACAGTTCCTGTAGGAACTTGGTAGGAGCCAACATGCATACCATTACGTTTTTTATATGAAGATTGTCGAAGAAACTTTGACCTCAGAAACACAAACAAATTAGATGAGTCAAATCAGTCATTACACAGCTTTAAAAGAAAACTTTAACAACATCGGCTCGTTTTCCAATTTACTTACTTCTGTAGCATAGAGAATATCCAATATTTTCTGAATTAATGGTTGTGGATCCGACTCATCGGCCTCTTGACAACTAAAAATGAGAAATATTTGTTAGTAAAATAACAAACAATAAAAATACCCAACTTACAGTATTTCGATGTCTCTCAGTTTACTGAAATAGAAATCACGTTCCTTTTCCAAACCTTCCAGATTTAATTTCAATTCGGAATTCTAAAAAATTGAGAAAACAATTAAAATAAAGTAAAAATCGAAAAATCACAAAATGCTTTATATTACTTGACTCGATAACTCTTCTATTTGATGGCTTGCGGCTGAGTTAAGTGTAGCACCATTATTTTCGGGTTTTCTTTGTTGTGTGGGTGCAGCATTTCGGGAAGCTGGCGGCACAACACTTCTTGTTGGCACTACTTTAGATGCTGTAGGTTGTTGAAGAGCAACAGAAACGAAAGAAAGTATAAAATTATGATACGAATGATAGCGAAGAAAGCGGAAAAATGGCAACAGGAAATAATTTAAATTTGCATCTGAAATGATCAGACATCTTTGAAATTTTAGTAAATATTGAGAATTCATAAAAAAAAACTTAGAATGCTATGGAAGTCTTGACCATCATATGAAAGTATTGAAAATCATGGAAATCTTATGATTTTTGGAAGTTCCAATAGTCGTATGAAAGTGTTGGAAGTCATATGTAAGTGTTGGAATTCTTACTTGGAAGTCTTTGGAAGTCATGGATGACTTATGACTTATCAGTTTTTGAAATTCTTTGGAAGTCTTGGAAATTGTTTGGAAAATTTACGAGGGTTTCCAAAAATTCCATGTTGGGGGTGTTGGAAGTCATAAAGAATTCTTGCAAATGATATGGAAATCTTTGGAAGTCGTAGAAGACTTATGGCTTATCAGTCTAAGAAATCCTATGGAAGTCTTGGACATTTTATGAAAACCCTGTGTTGGAAATATTGGAAGCCTTATGGAAGTGTTGCATTTTTTTTAAATGTTATGGAAGTCTTGGCAGTCTTATGAAAGTATTAAAAGTCTTATGGATGTGTTGAAATTATTTATTGGACGTCATGAAAGACTTATGGCTTATCAGTCTTGGAAATCCAATGGAAGTCTTGGAAATGTTATGGAAAGCCTGTGTTCGAAATGATGGAATTCTTGTAAGTTCATGGGTATGATATGTAAGCCATAAGGAAGTCTGTGTTGAAAGTCGAATGGAAGTGTTGGAATTCTTGTTTGGAAGTATTTGGAAGTCTTGGAAGACTTATGGCTTATCAATCTTGGAAAATCTATGGAAGGCTTGTACATTTTTTGGAAATTTTATGGAAACCCTATGTTGGAAATGTTGGAAGCCTTATGGAAATGTTGAAATAATGGATATGTTATAGAAGTAAGTCATAAGGAAGTCTGTATTGGAAGTCTTATGGAAGTGTTGGAATTCTTGCAAATGATATGGAAGTCTTGTCTTATCAGTCTTGGAAATTATATGGAAATCTTGGAAATTGTTAGAAAATGTTATGGAAACATAAATGTTTTTTTATAAAACAAACTAAATTATACAATTTCTGCCACAGATAAAACCACATAAAATTGTCTCAATAAATTATTTGCTTAATTCAAAATTTCAAATGCAAATTTTATATTCCTCTAATTAAATACAGAAAATTCAAAGCTCGTTAAAAAAAAAAAAAAAAAATCATAAAATTAATATCTAAAACACGCATGCAATGAACCATAAAAACTAAAACCATTAAAAAAACAAATCATTTACATGAATATATAGAAACGCATAAAGAAATAAATGTTGTATACTGAAAATACATATTGATTCGCGGTTTATAGTGTTTCATTTTTCATAAAAAAAATTTTGATTTTGTTTTTTTTTTCGCTAGTTAGTTATCATTAAAGGAATCTTATATACTTGGTTTAGGTTTCGGTGCTGTCATTGATACGGCAATTTTTTTCGGAGCTACATTAAATTTGGGTGCACTGCCACCACCACCACCGCCACCTCCACCACCGCCAATGCCCAAGCCCATCGGTAGATTTTCTCGGGCCGCATGAGCATCGTACTCTTTTCCATCGTAATTAGCATCGAAGAATTTCTTAAACCATTGTAAAAATTCGAAATTATCTTGGAAACGACCTTTTATTAACCTATCTATTGGTATTATCTAGAGAGAGAAAAACAAAAGAAAAATAACAAAAATAAAAATTTAATTTAATTTATCAGTTCACTATATTTTGTTAAGCCTATTTAAGGTTATTTATTCAATGACCCAAAGTGTATACAGGGTGTCTTAAGAGGTTATAGAGGGACCTTTATATGAAGAAAAATCGTTCTGAGTGACCGATTATTCACACCTCTACCGACTTGTCAATATTTCAAATCATAGAACAATGTTTCGTACATCGAAAGATCCTTTATAACGATATGCCGACATTTTATCTCGGTAAATAAATAAAAAATATTATCTCAACAACAATTTATCTCAACGACATTTTATCTGAATGACTATTTATCGAGGGGTTAACCACTATGAAAAATTGTGTCCCACTGATTTCCAAATTTCAATGATTTCCAAAATGATTTCC